>JBDFRD010557404.1:0-18618 GCA_039654405.1 Bullina lineata | reverse complement strand
GGGGGAGAGAGAGAGAGAGAGAGAGAGAGAGAGAGAGAGAGAGAGAGAGAGAGAGAGAGGGAGAGACAGAGACAGCGACAGATAGAGAGAGAGACAGAGACAGCGACAGAGAGAGAGAGAGCTGATCCTGTTTGCACTCAATGAAACGTGCCTTCTTAGAACCTCAATTCTCTCTTATCATCCCTCTCCCCCTCCCCTAATCATTCCAGAACATGTTTCACATGAAAAAGATCTACTTCATATTTAAAAGCACTGACGATAGAAAAAAGCAACTGGCTCATTAATGCATGAAAGAAACACACAAACACACACACACACACACACAGCTTCACATACTAAGATACTTCTTTGCATTTACACAGCACATGTTTTGGAAGATTAAATATTGACGTGACAAACTCTCCATGCAACCCCAAAACAAACGTAAAAGAAACATCCATTAGGTTGCAAAAGTCCTTCTGCTTTATCTCGTTCTGCACTACTGGGCTATACAACAAGTATTGGTATGGATGGTTTACAAGTTCAACGTTAAATTCTAGCAATCCCGTCTACAGAAATCTAGCAATGCTACATTGTAACAGAAAGAAAAAAAAGCCCCAACAGTTTTTTTTACAAAACTGGAAGAAAAAGATTATGAACAAAGATGATTAAATCGCTACGATAACAAAAAGTTACAAAATCCTTGAGATAGTCTCAACGTGTTTTCACAGCTGTCTTCTCTTAAACTGAGTATCTGAGTATTAACAAAAAAAAAATCCAAACAAGGCTGCCTAGACTCATCATGATCCAAGTTAAAAAAAAAAAAAGTGAAGGGCCGGACGCTTGAAAAATATCTTATTTTAGTAAGTACTAGGACGAACATAAGGTCATAAAGATAAAGGAATAACGTTGAGACTTATATTTCCCTGAGTAAAACGTCCACTCATGGCCTCCAGAATATTCACCGGCAAGCTAGGAATCTTTCTCTTAACTTCAAACTTGAAGGACTAGTGTCTGATCTCCTAGAAAACTGGAAACAAACCTATGAATCAATCCACGAGTCAGACCTTCTCCTCTATGACAACACACCAACTCTAAAGCCCTCTTTATCCTCATGATAAACTTCTAGGAAATTCTTGTCGGACAGATAAATATGCTGCCCTGCTTGCTAACTCAGATTACACAACCATCCATACCACTGGTTGAATCATGGCATGAATGTATTTGAGCACCCACTGATTTAGTTCGGATTCTACTCACTTGAAAGCCCAAATGGATTTGGCCCCAAAAGCAATAGGTTAAAAGATAAAGAGGAAAAAAAAAGGAAATTGCTTGTAGCCACTGTCTCACAATCCTCTTTCTTGCAACTAACATTTAAATATTTGTCAAGTTTGCTTGAACAGTGGAAACAATACCGGTATTCTGAAATGCAGGTCCAATCAGATCACACTTGTTTTTCCTAACTTGTTTGATTAATATGAAAAAAAAAAAAATACATTCTCTAATTACAACAGTTGACTACTGCAGGTCCTGCCGAAATAATGTCCCTTCATTCAGTCAAGAGAAACAAATCAAGAAATGCGTCAAAGTTCTTGGTTCTTTGTACAGATTTTCTTTTCATGAAACCAGTCCAGCATTCTTTTTTATAACATTTAAAAAAGAAAAAACACATATATTCATGTAAACCAAAAAGTTGAAACGTAGACAGAACATGGAATATAAGATGTTGCAAAATTGCCACAATTCATCTTACTGGGTGATGGGGTGGTATTTAGAGAAGACTAAGTCAAGGGTATGAGTTGTCGTACAAAAAGTGACGTGGACAAAGTCATCTACCAGCACAATCATGTCATTACAGTTAATGGAACGCAATCTAATACTAAGAACATTCTTCAACAAGCGTGCTGATAAGTTTGTTTTGTTTTTGAATGTATGAAGCAAGCATTCTATAAATCATGAATGAGACAATCATGTTCAAAATAAATCATCTCGCAAACAAAAAGGTTATCCAATGCATTGGCCAACTTCTAAAGCTTATAAAAATTAACAAGGAACATCAATAATTTTTTTTTGTTGTGATTGAGCTAAAAATGCAGTTAGTCTCATCTCCCATGCTGAATATTATTTTATACAGTGAGTATCATAAAAATCTTCAATTGCAATGAAACTTAAAGTAATTAAGAAAGCAGATTAATAGGGTTAGTTCTTGATTCAGTCAGCATTGTTATGAGAATCTGTAGCATGGCTCGAACAGCTATTCCGAGAGCTGTACACTGAACTACAGTACTCTGTTCTACTAGCTACTCTGAAACCACATTCCAACACATTCTCAGTTTGTACGTGCAAGAGAAAGGGGTGGTTCCCCTACGGAGCTCTGGCACAAGCCTCAGATTTTTGCTGCATAAACACAGATCATTTCATTACCCGGAGATAACTTTTCGTTCATCCATATATAATATGTCAAAAACTGAATTATCATGGAGTGGTTATCTTTGAACACAAAGATATTTCTGCAATGACATACATCAGGATGTGAATCACAATACTTCTCCCATCTTGGCAAGTCAGAATCTCTCTGCAGATACTGTTTTATCAACAGTCCCTTCGATCAGACAAGCAAAACGTACTGGCCCAAACGACTTTAAAAAAAAAGGGGGGGCTTACAAAAAAAATGAGATTTGAAATGAGAGAACTGCATACTATTGAAAGGTCACCGGCAAACTGTCAGTGGCTGAAGTCGCTTGTCCCTCCAGCAGACAAACCTCTACGTCTTGCTTTCAATGTTATTTACATGGCAATGGGGAAATGTGGGTTACTGGAGGGGATGGGACAGGGGCACAGCTTGAACTTCCAGCTTGGTACAGGGTGATTGTGATTGTCAAACAGGTCCGTTGTGGTGCACTGTTGTGGCAGAGTCGTACAGCTCCTGAGCTTCCTTGGCTTGAGCCCTGGACAAAGAAAACACAACAAGTTAAAAATGCAATTTGGCAAATAACTAAAAATGTGTTTTTGGACTCAGGATGCTCAGGTTAACTCACTAAAGACAGGGTATGAATTTTTACAAGCGTTAAAGACTGTGCTTTGGGGAGTGGGGTGTGTGGTAGTGGTCGTAGTGGTGATAACTGGAACAGGAGGTGGAGATTAGACGAGGAGAGGAGGCGGAGGTTGGACTGGGAGAGGAAGTATAGATCAGACTGGCAGAAGAAGTAAAAATCAGACTGGGACAGGAGGTGAAGGTCAAACTTGGACAAGAAATCAAGTTTGTATGATAAGGAAGGTGGAGAAAAAGCGGTCAGACTGAGAGAGGAGACTGACAAAGTTTGTAATAAGCCCTGCAAAGTTCTTATCATTTGCACACAAAAAATGCAGCAGTAAAATACTGCTGTTCACCTTTATAACTCTGATTCTGCAGATTTCATTTCCCAATGAAAAAAAAGAACCCATAAAAATCTGGACACAAGCGCATGCACAAGAGAATACCCAAATGCTTTATGCATCCCCCACTCACCTTGCCAGCTCAATTTTCTGGGAGGCCGTCATGCCACAGTCAGTAGTGTCCGGCTCTAATGTTCCAGGATCCCCGTCAGTCATGGGAAGGGGCGACGAGGACAGGTCAGGAGGCGGCACGGCGGCAGCTGGTGGGGAGGATGGGGACGGCACTGGCCCATTCCCCTGAGTCTCTGAAGGGGGGCGACTGCTAGGACAGGTGGCTGCTACAGGAGCAGATCTGATCAGGCCAGAGGATGCCAAGAAACTGTAGGGCAGGGTGGGGCAGGACAGAAATAAGGAGAGAGAGATGAAACATCAAGATGATTTCGGTGGTAGGTGGTAAAAGCTTTGCCTGGATAGGATGCATAATGGTAAGTTTGTATTTAAAAGTTTGTGATGAAATTGCTGTGGATAACAAATACTCCTTTCTACAACTAATTACAATGTCCAAGATTTGCTGAAACGACAAAGTCAAAGCTCAGAGCCCTGAACGAACAAATAAATGACATGTTCAAAAGTGAAGATTTCTTTAAGTTGACATAGATTACAAACATGTAACCATATGGAGGGTCTTAATCCAGTATTCAAAGACTTTCACATTCATTTGTGTAGAATATTCCATATTACGGCCTCCAAGTTTTTCTACAGCATAGGGGCAGAATTCAAACACATTTCATGATAGACGACCACTGGGGGAGCATTCTGCCCATGTGATTATTTGTGATAGAAGATGTCTGAAGCAACTGAGGCACAGACGCAGGTTCCAGCTGAAATATCTGAAGTAAGTGTAATTTACAAAATATAATTAAAAACATTTATGTGTGAGAATTGTCAAAACTTATGAGACCATTGAAGCAAATAGCACTAATCTTTGACTAACACATGTGAACAATTTTGAACCACCAAATACACACTATAATAAAAACTTTGATCGCATCATCGACAATACGATTGTTATGAAATACTTTAAAAATCCACTTTACATTACCGGGTATAATATAAAAATAATTAGTTCAAAAATAAACAGCCAGAAGTTAGGGTCTGTTAAAAAAAAATACATTAAAAAAAACAACTTCAAGGAAGACTATGAATTAGCAAATCACCCAAATAAGACACGGGTGCATTTCTAAGAAAGTCCAGTTTCCTCTAAACACTGACTTGCCTTTAAGCATGATGACAATCTTGTTTTGTCCGTGTTTAAATGAGACAAATATTATTTCATACAATATTCAAACTGTTACAATAAGCGGGTGCAAGAGTATTTTTATCTACCATGAAAAAAAAAAAGTTTACAGGAACAAAAAAATGAAGATCGGGATTAGTTAGAAATTTGTACCATAATTTTCTTGTTCTTTCTTCAAGAACTGAGATAATCGATAAAGGTTGCCACGAAAAGTACCCTCATTCTTGCAAGATGAAAAAACTGGTACCCACAAAACAGCAAGGAAGGTTTACAAAACATAAATTCTAAAACCATTTTTTTGCCTACAAGATGCTTGCCCGAATTTAAGGATAGCAAGAAAAGAAAATATTGGCCATACAACAGATGAAAATGAATCTTCCCACTATTCGTTAGAATGCAAACCAGACCAGTTTTAGCCCTTTTTTCCTCAGAAATGTATTTATTGGGTGCTGTAAGCAAATGAGGATTAAAGTTCTACACTGATTACAATGTTTAAATGCTCAACAATGACAAAAGAATATTTCCATCGTGTGGTCAAAACAGAATTACCAAATTAACAGGTAACAACATCTATCTGGACATACTAAATGTGGCTATAAAATAAAATTTGTAGTCATACAGAAATACTTCAGAAATTGTCAAGTGTCTTTCTTCCCTTTTTTTTAACAGACCAACCATATTTATGTATAAAAATGAAGTTTAAGTCTCATTTCTCCAAATTTAATGTAACATTTTAGAAACATGAATTATACCTGTGAACAATGAATCTAAACAGACTCCCATTTTATTTGTCTTCAAACAGTCAATAGTCAGTTTCTTTCTAACACAAACCCTATCACAGGTTACAAAACACCTGAAGCATTACAACAAACAATACATCATGCAATTTCTTCATTCAGTTAAGCAGCTCAATAAGTGTGTTAACAAAAGCAAAGCAAACATTAAAAGTTTTGGGGGTAAAGAAAAACGTATTCATGTGTATCAAGAAAATATTGAAAAGTATTCATCAAGTATTTAACTTGTGATAGAAATTAGCGATTAGAGGAAAGACTATGAGGTAACAAGAGAAACTGGGCTAAGTTTTCTTCCTACCATTCATCTTAAATTTATTAAAATTTTCGTCAAAGCCTTCCTCTCTTTTAGAGAAATAATGCTTATAACTTGAGTAAAGAGGCATTCATTGAAAATTAATAAATTTATTTCATTTCAGCTTGTTTCTTTTCTATACTTATGTTAAAAGCAACACTGCGAACACAGGTCAAGTATCCTCATGCTCAGAACCAACAATCAATCTTGTTTATTATATAATTACATTATATACATTATTCATTTTAAAACAATTCTGAAACAAACATTAGTCTTAAGCAATAAAGAAATTTACCTTTTCCCAACTAGAAAATACAGGTTTATTCCACTTCGCCCAATGCTGTAATAGTTACCAATCAGTGAGGAAATAGAATATCAAAACAAAAAGCGACAGATACACAACTAAGAAGAAATGCTGAGGTTTGCACTTGGTACAACAGCTTGTTGTGGTCACTCACTTGAAGTTGGCCCCTAGGTCATCATCCTCTTCATCTCCTTTCTTTTTCTCCATGGTACTCTCTCTATTCCGCCTATGGGTTGATTGCGCAGGAATATGAGTGGTAAAGCAAACTCTTTTTGTGTGTATGTGTATAATGTTCCCATCTCTTGCCTACATTCTAATAATTTGGTTTATAGCAGACATGCCAACCCTACTTGAGGCTTGGAGTAATCACGAGCTCAACTCGCAGTAAAATGACGACCCAATAGAGTTATTTTACTGCGTACAAGGATAACGCCAGAGAACAAAGAACGCAACAGCAAAGAAATTTAAAAGCATATTTATCTTACATCCTCGCCGCAATTTGGCCGTAATTGCCCTTAAACTGTAATTTCTGTCGGCTCCCCGTCACTTTTTACACCTTCCCATAAAGTTGGCATGTCCGTTAAAGTGTACTCAAAATGGTTAATCATGTAATGCCTGTATCATAGTATGGAATACTGAGATAGGGCGTTTCTTCTTCCCTCATTTCACTCTGTTGACCAGCTACTTTTTCCAGGATCCATGAATCATGCAGAAACAAGGATAAGGGTGAACAAGAATTTCTTACACTTCCAAAATGCCAGACAGATGGTTTGCCTTTGTTTTTTTCTGAACAGTCTTCTACACATAGCTTTGTAATTAGTCACATTCTACCATGCACAGCCAAATTAAGTAAGGTTAAAGAGGCTGAAGGACAAGCAAGCAATCCAAACTGTATTTCATTGTCAACACACAGAATAAAAGGGAATAAACCGTGATCCCGTCACTTTCACACTTTAAAATAAAAAACACAAAACAATAAATTTCAAAGAAAGCACAAAAAAGAGTGCAAATGAGAATCAATGTGATGCAGGCACTCAATATAACAGTTAAAAAAAAATTGTTTTGCAATGCCATGGAATTAGGTCCAATAACACACTGTTGGTACATGCTCACACAAAAAAGAATAACTTTTGCAAAATGGCTCATCCCTATTACCATTCACAAAAACAATCCGATTCATAAAAACTTTAAAAAAAAAAGGGAGAACTAAGTGGTGGTTTCATATACAACCTTACTGGAAACTGATCTTAGGGTAACAGTCTGTCAATGGTTACTTAAGTCTTGTTCCTTAAGCTGCTGGCCATGTAGCATTTTCACTACTTGTTCATCTAGGGAATGAAGCCTTTAGCTTTGACATCTAAAGAGATAAGACTTAATGGCCTTTACAGAGAATCATGTCCATGACGAAGCATGTTGCTTCAATAAACTATCGGACCAGTACAGTAACAAATGGTTCCAAAGCACAAAAAAACAGCTTTCCTCTCGCCTACTTGTAGACCTTTCCATTTTTTTCCATTTGTTAGTGAAAAAGAGCAAAGCCTCTGCAAAGTTTTATGACATAATTTTTCCAGTTTTAAAAGTTGAATGTAAATCAACGTAATAGTATCCTCTCGTATGAGAGACAATCAAATTACCTACTCAGGAATTCTACAGAAAAAAACTTCTAGGATGTAAAAAAAAAAAAAAAGAAAAGAAAATTTTGGAACATGAAACTAAAAGACTAAAAACGGAGACAGTTATAGAACAACCACAAGAGAAAGACAGTACCCACCTTCCATCTTCCTGAGTGCTGTCGGATGGGGTGGAGCTAGCGTCTGCAGGGGGAGTGGCTGTACCCTCTGCACTGAGGCTGGTGGGAGCTGCTGCCGATGCTGTACTACTCACAGCGTTTATCTTTCCTGAGCTGGCGGACACAGTCTCTGATGAACTGCAGGAAGGAAAGTCATGATGTTTAACCAATAGAAAATATAGCAGGCATGCCAAACCCATTTGAGGCTTGGAGTAATCATGGGCTGAACACACAGTAAAATGAGGACCCAAAAAAGAAATTTTACAGCAAACAAGAGTAACACCAGAGAACAAAGAACGCAACAGCAATGAGATTTACAAGCATATCCTCGGCTTTATTTGGCCGCAATTGCCCGTAAACCGTAATTTCTAGACGCTCCCCGTGAAGTTGGCACGTCTGACTAATATAGTGTTTCTCAAGGTTACAGACTTAAAGTTTAATTTACGGACCTGTGTCATAAACACAATTTTTCTCCGGTAAATGTCTTTTTATTTATTAACAATTTAGAAAGGTTTGATTATTACAATTAATTTTTTCTGCCATTTTCTGCTCAGGGGTAAACGGAAAAGCAGGTGTTAAAAAAAAAAACAGCGGAAGCAAAATGAAGCAAACAATACGAATTCCTTTCCTTGGTATGCTCTAGTTGGTAGTTTGAACATCTTGAGCAAAAAAAAAAAATTCCTCTAGGCTCATAAAAATGCATGGTTCAATGTTTAGAAAAAGTATTTTATAATTTTATTTCTTCTCTCATGATATTACAATATAACTGTACAACTGTCTTGAGAGAGACTTATTTAAAAAAAACAAACAAAAAAACAAAAAAAAACCCAAAGTTTTGTCAACAGGTCTTACCTGGACACAACGGAATCCACTGAGGAAGAGCCTGATTGTGACGGTGGGGAGGAAGGAGGGAGGGGTGGCGGGGAAGAGGAATCTACAGCAGATTCTCCATTTTCTGTATTGGGCAAGTCTGGCACGGTAGCAGGTTGGAGATTTGCTGATGTGGAATCAGGCCGGGGAGATGCGTCCTCGTCCGACTCTAAATCGGTCACTCTCATATCACTTGACTCTGCAGCACCTACAGGGGACGTAGACAAATATTTATTTATTTTCTCTCCTGCTCATTCCACTTCTGACAAACAGTGCAAGGGGATGTTTGATTTGTTAATTTCGCATACAAAAATAAGACTTTACAGATTTTGGCATAAGTAAAAGAATCTTACTTAATAACGAGTAACTACTATGTGGAAGATGGAACAGTTTTTAGAAGCCCATTCTGTTGTTGCTACCTCATCACCAGACAGGCAGTGCAGCGGAACCCCCAAGGAACCCGAAAACAGGGAAGGCCAAGGGAAACATGGAGAAGATGTGTGGAGAGAGACAAAGAAGGAACAGGACAAACATGGTAATAACTGGCAAAGTTATCCTGGGACAGAATGAAGTGGAAATCCCTTGTCAGAGGCAATGATGATGATTCTGTTGTTGACAGGAGTAATTCTTATCGAAGCAAACTATAATGTAATGACCATAAGCATCAATCAATCCTAATCTAAGTACCTTATAAAAAGAACTGTCTCCTTCATTATATATGACTACAATGACACAAAAGAAATACAAATTACCAGGAAGTGTAACTGTAACCGACAGGGTTGAGGGGGCGTCCCCTTTCTCCTCAGAACCATCTCCTACCGAGTTTCCGGAAACCACTAAGAGTAAAAGAATGAAAGAACATAGTGAGTAAATAATGCCTTTCATAATAACAAAGCATGACAAATATAAACACTTACTTTCTTATTACAGACATACCAACCCCATTTGAGGCTTGGAGTAAAATGAGGATCCAAAGGAGTAATTTTACCGCGTACAAGGATAATCATAATGCCAGAGAATGAAGAATGTAACAGCAATGAGATTTAAAAGTATATATCCTCGCAGTAATTGCTAATTTCTGACGGCTCCCCGTAATTTCTTACAGTGAACCCATAAAGTTGGCATATCTGTTGTTATAACCTAAAACACACACAAGCAGAAGAGGGACTTCCTACTCACCATAAGCACTACCCCTGGAGCTCTCTGTGGTGTCCATTTCAACAGGAGAACTACTGCGGGGACCCATTCCATTCCTAATGAAAGAAATGAAACTTCACTTAGTTCCATACTCTTTCATAAAAAAATTGCAACAGCGGAATTATTATTTAAATTCATCCACCATTGTAACTGAGTACTACCGATCTATTATTTTTAAGGAGACTATCTTCACATCACTATTCATTGCTAGATAGAACATTTATAAATTTGAGAGAGAGAAAAATAAAAACAGTAAAAAAAAAAATGTTTCTCAACACCAATAGAAATGCTGACCATTCAACTGACCAGTGGCAACTGACACTGGATAACAGCAAATGATTCAACCTACAGTTTGGGATGTACCTATTTGAGCCTCAGATTCCACCACTTTGTAAAGTTAAAAAATACTCATTGACACCATTTAAACAAAGAGGCTCGAAAGATGCATGACTGCAAATCAAAAACCATCAGCCTATTTTACTTACAATTTTCAACAGCTAGACGTCTATGGAATTAAAACTTTATAGCAGTAAACACCAATCTTCCTGCACTCACTGAGCCATACTGCTGAAGCCACTGAAATCCGCCCAGTTATCTTCAGTAGACTGACTCGGGAGATTAGAGAAGTCTGCCCAGCCTTCTGCGGATGAAGTTGGAGCTTGGGACGATGGTTTGTCCCAGGGAGATGTGGTGTCCATAGCAACAGGCTCTGACTGGGAACTGGAGTCCGCTAGGGTTGACCAAGGGTCTGGAAGATGAGAAAAAAACAAAACTAAAAATGAAAAAGCAAGTTTGAGGTAACATGTATTAACACCTTGCGGACCACTGATGAGAATACTTGCAAACGTTGGCTAATGGTTTCGGACCATTGACAAGTATTCTCGTGTTTGGAGTGACTAAAATCTAAACCGCTCAAACTTTTCTCTAACTTATCCCTCTTAGTGTTGACTTTAAAACTTTGGAAGTGACCAGCACTCTACGGGGAAAACCATGTACGTGGCTCATCGTACCAAGAAGATCCAGGGTCAGTGTCTGGCCGGTCACTAAGGTGTTAAGAGCTGGAGAAGTCTGCACAAAAGTTTTGTCTAGGTTTATTTTAAGAAAAAAGTTACTGAGGTGTAAATACTTCACAACACAAAGGTCAAAAATTCTTAACTGACACTGGAGCAGTTATTTCGGTTTTTCCAGCATCTACTCACGACAGAAAATTCAATACCCCATCTACCCCTTTAACCGTTCACCAGTGGACTAGTAATCAAAAAGAGCAAATGCGTTTTTGGAGCTTAAGTTCAAGTTGTGCTCCAATGGTTGAGTTTGATGCATCTACCGTGAGACTTCAAAGATTAAGTGACGCACTAGATTGCCCCACACCCCGACACAAGATTCTCCAGTATTATGGTCGACTCACTCTCTGCATTGTCTACATCCATGCGCTCCGTAGGCTGTTGTACAATCTTCACTGGAGAGTCCAGTTCCTCTCCACTATCTGTGCTGTCCTCATCACTGCTGTCACAACGAGCCGTCTCAGCTTGCAAACGTCTAGCAATACAAAATTTTTAAAATTAAAAATAGATCAGGCAATTCTATTCAGAATGATGAAGATACTCTTATCTGAAGGACCAACTTTCTGTAAAAGAAGATTTTGAAACTTACAACTGCAGAAATGAAAAGCAATATTCGGGTGACGTAATAGGAATAATTCCAATTTATGCTTTAATTATACTATTATTCTGAATGATATAATTTTTAATTTCTTTTCCTTTCTGTTTAGTTAAGTCAATATGAAATTGTTCCAACTTACTCGTGGCGTGCTTGCTGGACATTCTTGTCAAAGGTGATAGGTTTTTCTTCCCAAATATCTTCATCACTGTCATCATTATCAAACTGCTGGATTCTTTCATTACACACTTGTTCAAATAGAGTGGCGCTAGGTTGCTGCTGAATAAGACACAAAACGGCTGTTACTCCAGAGGAGTATGATACAATAAATGTCACAGCCCATAATTTCACATTACTGAAGCTTTATCCCCGATTCTCACACATTTACACTACTGCTGCAAGAGAGGAGTGTTTTATTTGGGGGTGGGGGATGTCCAATTATGTCTTAATATATTCTTTCACAGCCTTATATTAAGATGGGAATCCCAACAAATGTGTATTTCTTGGAAAGAAAAATACATTTGTGAAAAATATATAATTCATAAATTGTATCTCAGATATGCCGGAAAGAGGGTAAAATCTATTTTAAGAAATCATTTCACTCAATAAAAGAACACCAAAAACATACATGTGGGTAAATTCTATTTCAAAATCTAATGACTCACATTGGTATCATTTACTTGAATATCAGCATCTATACTTGATATCCTTTCTGAAAATGCGGCACTGAAACAAAATCAACAAAAGAGAATACTTTTCAAAGTGTTCTTTTTCCATTTTCGAAGGATTAATGTAAGAAGCATATCAATTATAAACCTCACCCTTAGAAAAGTAAAAATGAAGAAACAAAACAAAATTATCCACTATGACAGTTATGAAGAAAATAATATGGAGCTCTCTCTGTTTTTATTTTCCTTTTCCTGAAACAACAAAGTTGATTACAGTGGAATCCAGATAAAGTCACCTCGGGACAGAAAAAAAAGTGTTGGCTTTATCCATTTTCAGGGGATGTGTAGGTGTGCACACAGCTACAGCATGGGCGCGTGCCATCTGTATGCAACTGGTTTAGCCTAGCAGCGGTGTGAGAGAAACGAGTGTATTGTGTCCTACTGAATGCATGTCAAGCCACACTTGCAAACCACCCACGAAAGCCCTAGCTAGGCCCAGGCGAGTGAGCTTGTGGCGATGCATTCAGTGACTGGAAGGGAAACAAAGCACTCTCTACCACCCACTTCTCTTTTTTTCCCAATGATTTCATCTTTTCATTCAGTTGAGGCCGTTGACTTTATCAGAAACAAAGTTACTTAAATAAAGAAGAAACACCACAGTTTGGTGTTGACTTTAAGCGAGAGTTGACTTCTTGCGGATTCCACCGGAACAATCTTTTAGAACACACATCACCAGGCTGATTTCTGTGTGTGCCCATTTTGTCTTTGTCACACAGTTAAATATACTTCCAGAGATTACATCGTTGTTTGGTCAGGAAAACAAGTTTCTCAAGAGGAGTATAGTGAAAGCAAACAACATCAAAATGCAGAATATCTCAATTAGAATACCAATAAATGTATCTGAATAATTAGAGTCACTGGCTTGGAATGTGACTAAAAACATGTCATTAATTGTAAATTCACCCTTAAAACTGTAACACTAAATTACACATAATTCTATACTTACTCAATTTTCTCATCTTGTTCTGCAAACTCCTCATCATTGAAGCCAAACTGGTCAATAAAGTTGCTGGTCATCTGCTGTAACTGATAGTCCGAAAAGGCCTGGTGATGAGAGACACCCAGGCGCGTCATTTCATTACAGGAGTCTTATATGCGGCAGACAGACCAGTGCAGAATTGTTTTCCTTTTACACATTTAGTTTTTCAACATAATTCTGTTTATTGAAAAAGGTGTGAGACAAGCCGAGGATGTATTAAAAAAACAACAACAACGAATGCTTCTTTTGCAGGGATCAGAATAGACATCTTTCAGTGGAAATGTACTTGATCAGTACAACTTTGGAAGAAAAAAAAATAAAAGGACAGAATGTAACGAGCCATAACTGTATCGAATTTAATAAAAAATTCTAGAAAATTCCTATAAACATTCACAGATATGGAATTCAAATAATAAGGAAGAAAAATAGATAAATAACTTGAGAGCAAAACCCAGAATTTACTCGTTATTAAAGATGTCACTGTTCCTTGTGGGCAATCACTTTCAATTTTAATATTTTCTTTTAAATTGTGACTGAAACATCTCTAACCTGTTGCATGGCTGTATCTTGAGGGAAAGGAATGTCTTTGAAGTCTGCATCATCGTCTTCACTACTTGATGCATGCAACATGCCTCTCATCTGTGGAAACGATTCAAACCACACAGTTAAAAGAGTAAAAGAACCAAGCACCTTGCATAATCTGTGGCACATTCCTCTTTCAGAAAAGTTTGCCCAACGTAATGTTCTTTAACAAAATAATCAAGAGGCATAAGTCAATTGAAAATATGTTATGACGTTTCCAGAGACATAAGACAGGACAGTTTTAACCCCTTTCTATGTAATACCTCATTATAACCTGATCAGGCCATGTGTTATCACAACAGCCTTCAGAACATTTGAGTAACGTTTCTTCCCGAACATGTTATTTACACCAACATGTAAAATCTTGCCCTTGCCAAACACTGCATCTTTTACAAAACTGAACAAAAAGCTGAAAGCCCGAAACATGTACAGACTATTAGCAGTGTAGAACTTACTTCACGCTTCATGAATCCTCAGTGAATAATAAATGTTAAGAAGAAAAGCCGTCCTTACCAACTCTATTGTATTCTTTTTGTTTACTTCCGCCAAGGCGCCAGTTTGAAATGCCTCCCATTTTTCTCGGCATTCCTCTGAAAGCCCTGTAAAATTAATACAAAAAATTCAAAGCATGTCTGAATCCTTGTAAAATGAAAATATCAAAACTCAGAGCAGTCATAAAAAAAAATAATAATTTACAATTGAAAACTCAACTTGGGTTTAAAACAGAAATCGATTTGAAGCCACCATAATCTCTGACTGTTTTAAAATCATTCTTGAAAATTTAGATCTCTGGGTTACTTCCATTAGTGGGAATATATCAAATTTGATAACATTACATGATTTTTATCAAGATGGATAATAACATTTTAAGGAGTTTTCAAACATAACAAACCATTAAACTGATCTTTAATGAGACTTGAACTCTCGGTTTTCTCCATGAGCCCAGACATCGAGTTTGCCATTTTTGTCAGATGCCCCATGAAGCCTCTCCTTCGACCACTTGGTGTGTTTCTAAAAAAAATAATAAAGGAAAAAATATGGATTATAACAACAAAAAAACTCTGAATTTTCATACAAATTAACCTGATTCCTTCACTCTTGTTTCAAAGACACACTGACATTGTTATGAATTCTTGATCCTGTTTTAGAAATATGTTTTAGTGTTGGACAAAGGAGAAAAAAACAACTTGTAAAATGCCAATATTCACCAATCAAAGTACAAATGTTACTTACTGACACTGTTCATTATCTTCCCACTCTTGCAGAAGCCTTTCAACAAAGTGGTACTCTGTGAACAACTGAAAAACAAGGTGGGAACAGTGTCTTCATGACAAAAATGGTATGGAATACTGAAATATATGTTTAACAAAATACAATTAGATAAGGTTTAGAACGAAAATTTCCGCAAAGTTCTACTTTATGCATGCACAGACAATAGCTGAAGGGATGTGGCTTTCCCAATACACTTACAATGGAACATTTCGACCAATAGTTTGGACATTTCATTTGAATGAAACATGTTCTACTTCAGTTGACTAGTTGAATGCAAGCATATAATGCAACTTCACCCAAAATAAAACTCATGCAAGCACTACTCACGTCGTACAAGTACAACCAAATTATGACATACAAGTACTGTCTATCAGATATTATCTACCTCTCAACCACCTCATATAGCAAAGCTTTTCATCGTCCTAATTTCACTTAAACACGTGACTGTGGTGTGTCATCAATCACTCTAGATACCTGAGTTAATAAGGGGTGCTCATGCTTTCCATCAATCTCCACAGGGCCATTGTTCAGGATGATGAGAAGGCACTGTTCCACTTGGGTGTGCAAAAAGTTGTTCCAGGCATATTTGAAATACAAGTCCTGGAACATGAACATACAACATACTTTGTAAACAGCTGCACATCCTACATTTACAATTGTTTCGATCAACAATTTATTTTTAATATGATCAGCATTCTCAATGCCACGACTTATATTTCTTGCGTTTATTCTTGACAACAATTATTGCAGCACCGCTTTTATAACAGATACAATTAGCATTCATAAGGTATCAGGAATGAGCAAGAAGACAAATTTAGCAGAGAATATCTTAATTACCGGACCATCACCAGCTCAAAAACAAAATAATCAATAGATACAGAGACAGGTGGCATCTAGCAACCTTACCAGTAATGTCTGTATGGTACCCAGTGAGGCAAGCTCCACATTAACCTGATGCATATTGGCCCCAACCAGAGCAGTCACAAGCTTGGCCACTTGGAGACGAGTGTTGCCCAGTGGTGGGTCTAGCATAGCTACAGAAGTAGGCATGCTGCTATAGCGTTGCTGGAGATGAAGTGAACACAGAAAATTATCACAAAAGTCTGAAGCCATACTGTCTGCCTGTGTAGCCTTGTAAGCTATGAGTACAAAGAAAATGAAACCTCTTTTTTATATCTTACAAGAATTTCAAAAGGCTTGGCAGAGTGCAAACGATGGCCAAAGACAGATAGCCTTGGAGATTCACGGTATCTAGACCCCAGTCTCAAGACAGCAATTAATTGAACTGAACTGACATGGTCAGAAAATGTTATCCCTACTCCCTCTAAAAAAGGGGGGAAAAGGTAAATTAATCCTTAAATCAATTTTGTCTCTCGTATGATCTATTGCATTACAGTTATTCCAAAATGAAAATTAAAAAAAAACAATTAAGCACGCACAGAATCATATCTTGTCTCATATTGTATTACAATATTATTAATAAGTATGAATTTTTTGACTCACCTTCGGAGGATTGACTAAAAGGTCATGGAAATCTTTGAGGCGTGGTATGATAGCAGATATGACATTGTTGATGCCTTGAGTGATACGGTCACTGTCTCCGTTTGGCATCATTTCTGTGACTTCAGATCTTCAATACAATGAAAATGTAAGAATATAGAGAAACTGTACCATTTTGAAACACTTGACAATAGATCTACTCTCACAAGGTGAAAATCAAACCTATTTTGTTTTAAATAACAGAGGTAAGGATATCTAACAACAGAGCAAATGAAGTCCATTAATCAGTATATCGATATGCCTCATAACAACTGACCAAATTAAAAAGTGGGTCTTTGAACTCACACACACACTTTACTACAAGTATCAAAACTGTAAATCAAGACAAATAATAGGATTTAACTCACAACAATTTCAAAAAATGTTCTATATTCTATGAAAGAAAGACATGCCTACTTATAATAAAAAATATATCCCACTTTAAAAAAAAGCATATACAAGTAGATGAAAAAAACACAAGGGAAGAAGTAGTATGAGCACAAACTTAGTTTACAAAAATATGGGTGAACATTCAATACAAGAATGATAAAATATGGCCAGAAAATAAAATTCTTACCCTTGCCGCCTCACTTCGAGTAAAGTGTGAATGACACATAGACCATTGACGAGCACAGACTCATTCTTCTCAGAATCAAACATGTTGGACAACAGCTTTGCCACAGTCTCTTCCCTAAAAGGAAAAAATGCATTTGTAAGACACTGAAGTGAAGGCAAATTTGATGAGAATTCTAGGAGTGAGCTAAAATCAAAACTTTTCTAATTTCTCACTGGATTTAAATTGATGCAGTCCCCATTAACCAACACTTTCTTTACCAATGTTATATATTTGATCACAGTATGACCGGTCATAAAGTATACAGCACTACATGGCCTTATTAATCCTTAGTATTAATTTCAGTAATTTTTCACAATAAATACTGAATGAATTTTAGAGATTCTTCCCAGAAAAGGTTATTAAAATTCTAGGAAACAACAAGTGCAGGCATTATAAAAATTACTTCAATTAATTAATCCAATTCCACCCTTTGTTCTTTTTAATTTAATACAAGAACAACCAACGGCCTACGCTGCAAAATGACTTTCATTATTAAATCTTACTGTTCCATGGTGACTAAAAGAGGATCTGGATCCGATGCATCCTGCTGCTGAATGAACTGCTCTCGTCCTAGCCTTACAATATCGCACAGAGACTGAGCAGCGTTGCAGTGGATCTGTTGAGGAAGAAAATAAAACTAAGTTTTCATCAATACGGAAGAGAAAAAGTTTTAGCCTTTATCTGGTAACAATTTTAATATAATTTCAACGACAAAGTCTTCACAATCTAAAAACCGAGCCAAAAATGCATCAACAATTTTAATATAATTTCAACGACAAAGTCTTCACAATCTAAAAACCGAGCCAAAAATGCATTTATGAATTCATGACAATATAAATTTTACACTCACATCATCATCCTTGCTGACAACAATGGAATCAACCAACTTTTCCACAATCTTTTCCTCATTCAGCCACTGAAATAAAAGAAAATTATAAACAAATTGAACTGTGGAAAGTTGATATTAGTATGTTACTAAGACAGCTGCATGATGAAAATAAGCCAACTGTTTTTAACGCTTCAATAAATCCTAAAATCCTATTATCTGAAACTACAACCAGACACCCATGGCAAAAAAAACTGTACAACTGACAACTTCTAGTAAGCTACCAGAATTCAGAACATTGAGGTGTGCATTTCAGCAAGAAACTATTTAAATAAAGATATTTACCAGGCACCACGTAAACTTTATTTTTCTTTTTTCTAAGTTGTAAGCCAAGCTCTATTGGAGATGAGCTATAAAACAGGACATCCCGTGTGTACGTTACTCACGTTAAAGATCCCTTGACAGTCTAAAATCGTACAAGAGTAGGCAAGCGCCGCTGTCCGGGCAAAATTTCTAAATT
>JBDFRD010557293.1:0-17403 GCA_039654405.1 Bullina lineata | reverse complement strand
TGCTGGTGTTGCTGCTGCTGGTGTTGCTGCTGCTGGTGTTGCTGCTGCTGGTGTTGCTGCTGCTGGTGTTGCTGCTGCTGGTGTTGCTGCTGGTGTTGCTGCTGGTGTTGGTGGTGGTGTCTGTGCTGCTGTCGATGTTCTTGTCGTTGCTTCTGGTGTCGGTTCTCTACGGAAGAAATCATTTTAATCGTTTTAGTTTCTACATTAGATTAGGAGGTACAAGTATCCCTATGGGAAATGGGGCAGACTGAAGTTTTGATTGAAGAGGGATTATAGCAATAGAGGAAAAGTTAAAGGGAAGAGGAGGGATTAATAATGGGAAGGAAAAGGAAGGCAGTTATCAAAAGAGATATGTCTGAGCTGGAAAAATAATATACTTATTCTGCAAAGCAACCAAGGATTAAGGAAACTACATTGTTCCCAAATCATGAAAAATTTGTAGAATCTCAAGGAAAAGAAAGAAAGTAAACTTTTCATGTGTAAATAAGTGTACAGGATATTTGGCAAAAGTTAGAGATTCAACTTCATAACACTACGCTCCCAAAACTTATCAATGGAAAAGTGTAGGAATGTTGCAATTCCTTTCTAGGTCAGAGCAAGAAAATAGACCCAAGCTTTTTGTTTTTGTTTATTTCTTTTTTTTTTTCTTGTTTAATAACAGTTTCATGCCATAAGTTTAGTATAATGATGCTATTTACAAATTTGATGTGTCCACTGAAGTAAGGTGCTCTCATCACACAATTAAGTCATACTTGTTTTTGAGCAACAAAAATTTGGGTTTGAAAGTTAGATAAATAGACATGTAAAGGTAAATGAGTAGGCCTACATGCATGTATACGCATTTCTTTTCTTTTTATTTTTTTGAGGGGTGATGAAGGAACTTAGCATTGGGGAACAGGGCCCTGCGCTAAAGAAGTACAAAAAAATTAATGCTTTTAGTACAATCATGTCTACGTGGTTCAACCTTTACACAAGATTATGTGAAGTAAAAAAGAACAAAAACGGAGTTTGTGGAATTAAGTATGTATGGCTCTTTTCGTCTTTCACAGAAGATCCAAGCAGCTACAATGCTGCTTTGCCAGGGCAGCCTCTTACTTAGAAACAACTTTTTGCCCAAAAGCAATGTTCCTCTCTCGGTCATACTAGTTTTATTCCAAAGGAAAGACGTTATCAATACGTTTGGAACTAGTCTGACCTGAAGCCCGATAGAGAGTGAGACATTCATGGGTAGAATTTTTGAAATTTTGCCTTGACAGCGGCACTTGTCTCCACTTGTACAATTTTGACTGTCAAGAGGTCTTTAAGGCATGTAACGAACACACACAGGTGTTCAGACTCCACACAACCCAGTTGGAACCAGGGATGAATAGAGATCAACAAGTTCACAGAAAAAATCCTGCCAGTTACAGAGGTCGAACTTGGACCCACGTGCTCACAAAGTGAATGCCTTACACATTGAAATATTCTGCCCCTCAAGTACGGTAATGATCAAATTAATGGTATATTTTTTCAGATGAAATATACATGTTTACATTATTTAATTCAAAGAATGGCTTTCTTGCTTGTCATTCATTGTAAAGATGGAAACACCTAAGCATCTTAACATCCAGTGAAGACTTTTTGAATACTTCTGACATAATCGTATATAAACAATAATTTGTCAGTTATGTCCCATATTTTTAATGTGGTTGTTTCGGAAAGTAAATGCCTCCAAATCATCTCTGTACAATCAACTTTATGTAGTTCTATAGCAAATATTGTATCTTAGAGGCTGATACTTGGTCATCTGTCTGAAAAATAAGGCTTTCAACATGAACTTCGCACTTGCAAGCTAAAATCAGCCAGTGATTATATTAACAGTCCTTACAGACTTACCCAGGATTAGTGAAAGTGTAGACACATTCAAAGTTCACCGTTTCATTCTCCTGAATTACCAAGTGTATAGTGTCGGGTGTAACAGTCAATGCATCTTAAAAAGAGTTCAAGTGTAAGTTTTAAGCTGGATGGCTATTTAGAAGTTTTAATGTTTTGCATGCTGTAGAATTTTTTAAGAAGAAACTGCAGACAGGCAGGCCTTCAATTTTAATACAAACTTAGAAACCAAATAAAGTAACGGTATTTTTGATTCAGGAAAACAGGTGTAAATTTTATTGGACTGAGTCCCATACAGGTCATGCAGCTTCATCTGTTACTGCCCTTTTAAGTACACAGTGCGCAAAGAAGGAGTTGAAATTATGCATAGACTATTCCATTTGTGAGAAGATGACAATGCAACAGATTCAACCCAAAATGCGGGCATTTATGAAATCTGATTGCATGAAATTATACTAAAAGTAACTCTTTAAATAGCCCCCTCACCATACAGTTTACACTTAAAAATAGGAAATTAAATCCTCCTGCTTAGTTTTTAATCATTTAACCTTTTGTCACTCCTAAACTTAAGCCCTAGTGCTGGGCACACTATCAGCAGAGATCATTCATGATAATAACTAGTCTTTCTCAAGCCATTTCCTTTGGATAATTAAAAATAATCAATGCTCTCTTCATTTGAATTAATTTTTAAGCAACATTCATACCGAAAGCAATTAGCACCTAATGTTGCTTTTTGTGGTGCTTTTTTTTAATCAAAGCCACTTTGCTAGTCCATTTTTGTTCAATGGTAGGCCTACTTATGTTATCCATTTTCATAAAATGGCTCAATAAGGACTGCTATTCTTAACCAAAAAGCTATTAAAAACAACTCCCATGCCCTATATCATTCAAAATTTAATATACAGTGGGCTCCGCCTAAGAACCCGCCCCTCGAGAGACACAATGACCGTGTTCTTAGCTGGAGGGGGCTCTTAGACGGATTTTAAAAAAAACAATGATGTTTGCAATTGAACAACACCACTCAGACTGGGGTTGGGGGTTGTAAGCGTAATCTCTGACCAAATCAATCTGTGAATGGCTCACTTAAATTTTAATGTTAAACACCAATCAAAATCATGCTTATTCCTTGCCAGACTATCCCTGTCTGAACTACACAAAACAATGCAAGATGCTGGCGGCTCCTTTCCATAAACTCTAACTCAAAGACCCATCTTGGTTCTGATCCCTCGCTGAGACGCCGCTTCCACTACGTAGATCAAAACAAAAAGCGGTGTTAATCATATGTGAAGTACGGGTGGCTGGGTAGAGGCGAGACTGCGTTGCAGGGTTACATGACGTCAAGACTATGAGGGATCCGATATGCTGAAGGTGTCGGTCGGAGAAAAGTGGTGGGACACAACGACAAGGCATAGATCTAGCCAATTATGACTGGTTTAAGACGCGGGTAGGGGATGGAGCTGGATCGGCATGCTTCAAGCGATGAGAGCGGATAGGCCGAACGCATCAGCGCAAAAGGCATAGGGGAACAAAATGGGATTGGGGGAGGCCAGGGGACAGAGAGAACGTGGATTTGCTTTCCACCACGGCTATGGCCTAACCCTAGAACAAAAGACTGACAGTGTTTCTGGCGGTTTAAAAAAAGAAATCTATCGGGTAAGAAGACCGTGTTCTTAGGCGGATTTTGTGTTGAAAACAGAGTCTTACGCGGATGAATTATATAGAAAAAAATTCCATTTTACGAGAATGCAGGCTCTTAGGCGGCGGGCTCTTAAGCGGAGACTACATACTGTATTATTATTATTATGTAGATTCTAGACATTTTCTTAAATGTCTCAATTTGTTTACTCTACAAAAACACTAACAAAGAAATAACAATATATAAACATTATATATAAATATTTATGAGAAAATAACTGTACAACAACAACATGAATTTGCAGAAATTCTTACCTGAAAAGACTACCATTGATAGTACAATGAAATAGCAGTTAACAGATGGCATAGGAATACCATTTGTCTTTAGGCAAGAAACAAAGTTGTGAGTTGTAAAACTGCAAATTTAGCCTGTGGACTGAAATGAAATAATCTGAAATACAAAGGTGCCATATATGTTAGTAGTAGGCTACCATAAAGATACATTTTTTATAGAATCTATAAGGAATGTAAATCTACACGATATTATTACAAATCAGTATGATTTCTGCTAAGTCATATAATTTCACATTGATACGTAAACATAGATCTTGATCTAGATATAGAATCTAAATTATTTAATCTAGAGTTTCTATCGACACTTCATAATGAAATAAAAATATGAAAAGGATCTAGCCAAGGGTTAGTATTCAATTGTCTTTGATCGTCCTGAAATGGTCACAGTTTATAAGCACAAACTTGTCTAACTTGAATCCAGGAATAAATCAATGCAAATCTAGAATCTAGATCTATAATATCTAAAATCTTAGATCAAAATAATCGATGCAGCAATTTATTAGGCCTATTCTTATATTGCTATATTTAGAATAGGGCCTAGATCTATAGATCTAGATCTAGATTATAGATCTATTGTTTTTGTTTACCTCCTTTTAAAGAGGTAACGATAGGCTCATTTTCTTGTTTACATTATCCTTTTTTTCCCATTGCCTAAAAATATATTTTTGCCACCGTTTTGAATAATCAAACACCCATACAGTAATGTGGATTCTACCCAATGTTCAAAGGCATGATGAGAGCTCATTTTGTTTGTGTCTGAGTTGATCACCAGGAGTAAGTAGGGAAATAGATCTTAGCGCTCTTGGAAGAGGACAAAAAACCCCCAATAAAAACAAAAATGAAAGGCAACATTTTCTTACTTGCTGTGATTTTTCCTTAGCTTTCGTGTGTTTCGCGGCTTGTTGCAACAGTAACATTAATTTATATCTAGGTGTAGACTAGATACCTAAACGAATAATTATTTCAATTATTTTCAAATGTTTTCATGCTAACAAACTTTTCACAATAGATCTATGACGTTGATAACAAAGGGTGATAACCGTGCACAAACTACTCTAAATAGCTTTTTTAGACTATTTTCTTTCGATTATTTCCCGTACTCACGAGATTACGTTCAAAAAACGAGATTTCATGCTCCCCGGGTGCGTCTTTTTTGCGTTAATTTCAACAAAATATTTCCGAACATCTCCATACAACCTAAATAAGGATTAACTTTTCAATTACCAGAAAACGACAAAAATAATTAAGTTATAACAGTGTATCAAATATTTCATATCTATGAAAAAGTGTATGCTAATTTCATTATGTTCTGTTGTTTCGTAAAGTTTGGCTTCAAATTATTGAGGTCTCATAAAAGCTGCCCAGATTTAGGAGATCTAGCCTATTGTTTTTGTGTTTAGATGATTTTATCCTTGGTATAATAGCTCTAGATCTTGATCTAGAGATCTAGATCTAAGTGTTGTCCATTCTGCATTGAATCCAATCGGTCAAACAGAACAGGCTGATAAACCAAAACTTTAACCTGCTTCAATAATCCAAGTGTAAAACTAGATTTAGATCTAGATTCTAATAAACAAAGCTGGATAACCTGGCTGGTAGAAACGCCCTGGCGCAACAGCAGGTTGGTGCCAAACTGAAATTGAAAGAAAATATTTTTAGCATGACTAAAATTAGATGTCTAGAGATATAGATCATCTTGATTCTAGATCTAAATCTAGACTCTTGACCTATCTAGATTTAGATCCAATAAATCCAGTGCTCCACAGGTTAATAGTCAGTAGCAGGCTTTGTAGAGTAGATGTTGCTATTCGGACCCAGGTTTAGGCGTTCTAAAGGAGGCAATAATAGGCCTAGATTCTAGATTTAGATTCTAGATCTAGATCTAGAATCTAGATATATTCTAGATCTAGATCTAGATACTTTTACCTTCTGGACCTGAGTCCTTTCAGCAATATTTTACTTTGCGCATTCAGGTCCACTTAGCATTATTTTACGTTATATAGTGATACTGTAACATATCACCCATTAAGTCAAGTGTTAGCAAATGTGAAAGAAAAGTCCCCCGCTATTTTACTTCAAAGAAATTAACTTTCAAAAACTCAAATCGATGATGCCTTGCACGCGAAGGATTTGCTCCCCATTTATCTAATTCTCGTTGTACTGTCCAGTGGCCCTCATTCTCCTGAAGATCTAGATCTAGGCCTACAGACCCGTGTGTGCTTTCTCTGCACTGTGCCTCGAAGTGCCTCTCATGACCTAATTAAAATTGAGTGTGCCTGTTGGCATGCAATTTAATGAGAAATTAAAGGAAAACAGTAAACAATAGATTCATTCATTACAATGATCACAAAGAAAATAAAATGTATTCACGGGAGAAAACCACCAAAACTGAACATGTAACAATTTTTTGATAGGCTGGGGGGACTAGAGCTTGGAGTGATAAAGGTGCTGTCCGTCAAATTAGCTCCTCCCTAACCTTTGCAAGCAAAAAAGGGTGATGGGGGTGTGGGTTTCTGTGTTTTCTCACTCGACATTAATTCCATGGTCCCACTGATGGCGAGTTGTCAGGATTTCACTTGTAATTTTGTGTCTTTTGCGTCTTTACGCTGCATTGTTTTTTGTAACTTCTGACTTCTTCAGCACAGATAATGCTATAATTGTGAGGGAGAGAATGTGTGAAGGTTGACTGAAATAAAGAACGGACATTTTTTTTTTCGCCTGGGCCCATTCTTTGTCTCAGTGCTCTACTTTAATTGATAATCTCATAATGCATAAATCTAATAAATCTTGCTTTTGATGTTCACATCATATTATTGAAACAAGAAAAAAGGAGACATCCAGAAGGAATTTAGGATAAAAGGAGAGTGATACTGAGTGATAGATATACATGTATCAATTTTTATATCTTGTTTTAACTATCTTTTCCAAAAAGTTATAAAATGCAGCCTTCTATTGTGAGTGTAGGGCACCAGATACGGTGATTCTTTAGATTCGATACGACACAATTTTACAATGTATAACTCATTGTGATTTGCGATTTATTGCTTACAAATCTGCGAGCTCTCGAAAAAGTAGGCCTACATTTTTGCTGAAGTGGGAAAGGAAGCACAAAGCAAGACATGATCTTTGTTACGGTTTCTAATAATTTTTTAGCACACTTCTTGCAGTTCCTTCATATTTTTAAGTGGTTTGGTGATACAAGTTTTGCCAGCTCTCTATCTAGTTTATCCACAGTTCAATCCCTGCATCTGCCAATTTATTCCTTTTTTATAAAAATGTATTATATTGTGTTGCATTTACAATGATTGTTCTATTTCAATTTCTTTACCATAGTCGTTGATGCAGTGATGTGACAATTTAAGCAAAAAATGGTGTCCTTCTTTAACTGAAACTCCCATGGGGAAGAAATATAATTTTTAAAGCTGTGAAATGCATGCTTTTCACCACATGATATAACACACAAGTAAGCGTGAGACAGTGCTAGCAGCATAATTATTGCTGAGTAAATGCAGTGAGAAGAACGAGATGGGTGGGAGAGAGACTGTGAAAGTTATGCTGTTCAAAACAAAAGATATCTTCAGAGGCAATCGATTTAACATTTTGGCAGTCTGTACTGTTGTAGTACAAATTAAATAAAATAGAAAAAAGAGAAGTTGTATGCAGTATTTTAATTTTATGTATCATGAAACTGATAAAAAGTAATAATGCCTTTACAGAGGGGAATGATTCAAACAACGATGATGACGGTCGACAGAGATCGAATTTTTCAGTGGATCAATGACTTGTCATCTCCTGAAACAAGAGAAAATGCTCTTTTAGAGTTAAGGTGAGTATTTTTCTACCTGCATTGTAAAAAAAAAGGTTTTAAATTCTGCGTGGAGTTCAAACATTCAAAAAAATTTTGTGTCGCTGTGAGTTTCAATTTTAATCTGATTTAATTTTATTAACAACATAAGCTACTAAGATAGATAGAATTCTTAAAGCTAACATACATAAAATTTTAAAAGGAATTCGATTTTGTTAATCAGTGTTTAAGTCTAAAGAAAAAAACGATAACATTGACAGTTTTTGAACATGACCATCTCAACTTTTCTGAATAATATACTTATACAGTTGCAGTGCTGAAATAATAATTCTTCCCTGTTTCAAAATTAAACCTAAGAAACAAGTTAACAGAAAATAAAAGTCAGCAGAGCTTATTTAGAGTGTTTCTTTTAGTCAGGCTTTTGAGTGTAAAAAGTTCAGTGTGAGGTATACATTGAATTAAAATTAAGATGAAAGAAATTTCAACGGTATGATTCTCTCTTCTCTTAACGTACAGGATTTCTTTCTCATGATCCACATTTCTGAAAAGATTATTTCAGCACACTTACTATTAATCTCATTGTTTTGTTCATATATCAGATTCTATATATATATTTGTTCTTTTTAATTGGTACTGAGTTACTTTTTAGGCCTTTCGCTCAATGAGGAGCATCTATAGAAGGCAACCAACAACGCTCCTCTATCGCACTCAGTTCTGGGCTGACTTTTGTGCCACATTCTCACCTGAGTTCAGTCTTAGTGTCTTCTCCAGCTGTTTTTCATTAGTACCAAATAGAAGTACTCTATACTTCTTATGAATTTTTTACTTTTCTCAATACGTATTCAAAATGCTTTGTTCTGAGGGTACGTCTGAGCTTCTAAGTTCTTTCTTCCTCTCCTACAGCAAAAAGAGAGAAGTTGTACCAGACCTTGCCCCTATGCTTTGGCACTCGTTTGGAACCATCGCTGCTCTCTTGCAGGAGATCATACAGATATATCCATGCATTCTCCCTCCAGTACTCACTGTAAGTGGAATTTTCAAATCGCTTTAGTCTTGATACTTGCTATATTACATATTATATAAATGCTAGGATTGTAATATTTTGTTCAGGAGAGAGGAATTTGGTATTGACTGTGCCTCCTACATCTCATGGCTGTGCAAGGAGACGCTTAGAGTGCTATTTTAGTTACCTGACCACTGAGCAATAAATAACCTGTCAGCTTGATAGCTGGCAGGGATTCCCTGGCGATGGGCATGTGGACTCCGCTTCCTGCGGTAATTTCAGGTTGCTTTCTTGCGATGTCAAGTTTTCAGTACATTATCACACACACATTTTAAAACACTTGCACATTACAACAGTGTTTCTTTTATTATTTCAGAAATCAGCCTTGACTTTTTATCATGGTATTTTGTTCTTTGTCATTAAATGAAATTTTATACTAAGCCTTGTGGGAAAAGGGTGGCTGGGGGGATTTTTAGATTAAAACCTCTATTTAAAACAAAAAAAATATTTGTAGTGATTTGGTCTTTTATGAACTGTATTTCTCCAGGCATCCCAGTCCAACAGAGTTTGCAATGCATTGGCCTTACTTCAGTGTGTAGCCTCACACCCAGAAACGAGATCAGTATTTTTATCAGGTGAGATTGGCGCCTCCCTTTCTTTGGATTGACAAGTGGGATGAAAGTTCAATGTATTTATTACGTCATCCTAAATCGTGAACACTGACTGCAGTTGTCTTCCTAATAATGGACTAGGAGGAGAAGATATTAAGCATAATGTTTTGCAGAATTTGGCTTTTTCCTTCTTTTGTGAGTGACAGCAGGGGAAAAATGCTTACTGATTGCTCCATTACTTGACATTTCTGGGGGATTAAAAAAGAAAAAGAAAAAGGACAAAATGAATGAGCATGGGTTTGTGGCAATTCAAAATTTGAATTTAAAAAAGAACACTTTTGTCTTAGTACATAAAGATATTGGCTGTTATAGTGTGCAGACGATTACACTCTTGATAAGTCTGTTGAATCAACTTATTGAATTACCCAAATGAAGTAATAAGTAACAGATAAATTGAAGAATTTTTCCATTTTGCTTTCTTTCAACAAATACATTTTTCTGAGGAAAAGCTAAATGTTGAATTCTCGCTTTTCTGGTTTCAGCTCACATCCCCCTTTTCTTGTATCCTTTCCTGCACACCGTGAGCAAAACCCGTCCATTTGAATACCTCCGTCTTACAAGCTTGGGGGTTATTGGTGCTTTAGTCAAGGTAAGTCTAAAATATGTTATTATTGTCATTCAGTCTCAAAAACTGTGATGACTTTTTAACAATAAAAGTACACTGTAGCATTTGTGGAGCCTTTTGAACATTACGTAAGAGTAAGAGGGATTCTTGTATGATATTTTTAGTGGCAGCATATGAAGTGGAAAGGGCAGGTGTGGTGGATCATTGGTAATTTATGTTCTTATCCATCACTCTTTTGAAGGAGGAATAAGCTGTAGCCATATAATTTGTAGTGGGAGGAAAATGTACCAACAGCTGTGTCTGCATTTAGCAACTGGCCCTTCTAAGCAGGGTTACCAAGTGTCTTGCATTACAGGATAAATCTATACATAAAAGCAAGGCCTTTGATGCATAAGTTCTGAATCCGAAATGTGTGTACAGAAATTTGAATTAGTTAGGAAATTACTAAACTTATGTAGTGACAAGCTGCTAAAGAGTTGTTATATTTGAAAAAGGCAAGTTATCTCATAAGTGATAAAACCGAT
The DNA here is from genome assembly GCA_039654405.1 of Bullina lineata. Classification (NCBI taxonomy): domain Eukaryota; kingdom Metazoa; phylum Mollusca; class Gastropoda; family Bullinidae; genus Bullina; species Bullina lineata. The sequence continues at coordinate 6,974 of JBDFRD010557293.1, read as the reverse complement.
GAAGGCTGTTTTGGATTTTAGTTTGAGGCTTATAACCTTATTGATACATTTCATTTGGTCATTTGAGGACTCTTGTTCTGCCTCCTTACTTGATCTATCCATACAAAGAGGCTTATTGTACTTTTCATTCAAAAGGAATTATTGTGTTAATATGATCAGTACTTTGGTGATGTGAGACAAGATGCACTGTATTATTAATCCTTGTGCGAAATTCTTTTGGAAAGTGGTTATAGCACAAAAAACCCCATAAATATTACGCTTGTTTTTAATACGAAAAGTTATAGAGATTGTCTTGTTTGGAATTGTGAAAAATGAAGTTGTTTCTGCCTAATTTTCTTCTATTGTTCTCTAAACTTTTGAATTTCACTGCAGGAAAATGTGAGACAAAGGATTCTGTAGTGGAGAAGCATTGCGTTTGTTATGGAAATTAATTAATGACTGCAGAGACTTTGAGTGAGGAGTTGCCTTGTCTAATGAGAATTCTTTTCATGCTTTATAATCTGCAGACTGATGAACAGGAGGTGATTAATTTCCTTATCAACACAGAAATAATCCCTCTCTGTTTGAGAATCATGGAAGGAGGGAGTGAACTTTCGAAGACTGTGAGTAAATATTTGGGCAAAAATTATTTTGATCACTTATTTTTTTGGGGAGCAGAATAGCTTGGGTGTTAGTTAGGGTGTTGGCTTTCTGAGCACATGGATCCGGGTTCGATTCCCACCAGTGGTAAGTGGATTTTTTTCTGTGAACTTGTTGATCATTATGCACCCTGATTCCAACTGGTCAGTGCAGGGTCTGAATGCCGAGGTAATTTCTGTTACAAACGTGAAAGATCCCTTGTCAGTCTAAAATCATACAAGAGTAGGCAAGTGCTACTGTGGGCAAAATTTCTAATTTCCAAAATTCTACTCATGAATGTCTCACTCCTTGGCAACAATATAGAGTACCTACAAAATCATAATGCAGTTACCTGAAAGGTTGGAGATGCCATGAAAATCGTATGAAATAGTCAACCAGGCATTGTAGGTTGAAAAATACTTGCATCAGGACTTCTTCTGGGTAAGTAAAGGGGGAACAAAGGGAATTAAAACAAAATTGTGTTGTGTACGTGGTAATTATTTTGAGATATTAAACATTTAAACGTGTAGTAAGGAAAATTTTATCACAGTTATTTCTTTCCATAATACTGTCTTTCCACATAATTTTCTGAAAAATAATTTCACTTCCAACATCGTTTCCAATTGGGTCAGAAAAGGAATAGTAATTTTGGCATCACAGAGTGAGAACATTTTCACATCACATTTCTCTCGTCCCCCTCCTCTCTCCTTTTCCACTTCTAAAGGCCTATTTACACATATAGAGAAGGAAAAGGGAGTTTTGGGCTTTCCTGGTTTTTCTGTTGAAAATGGGCTCTGCTCAGTTGATGGATGTTTGAAGGATGCATGTGGTAGAAGGCACATGGCTCAGTCTATCAGTAAATCAAAACAGTGGCTTTGGGAAACTGATTCAAAACTTTTGAACATGCTCTCTTGGTTGAGGCATTTCTTTTACTATATACAAAGTTTTTAGCGGACCTTGAAAAACTAATTTCAATATTCAAGGCCTTAAAAGACAGTCAGTAACGTTGAAAATCCTTGAAAAATCTTGAAGATTAAGAACTTGACCTCCCTCCCTATCGTAAAAAAGACCCCAACGAAAATGGTAATAAACAAGGCCAACGGAAATGCCCGAACCTTAGTCTTCGTTTGAATGCAACGACATCTGCGGTAATTTTACTCGGTTTTTATGGTTCACGGACATGCGCGTAATTTATTTCACAGGTTATTTATGTTTGTGATGTCCTTTCAATTCTCTTCCTGATACACATTTATAGCCTTGAAAACTAAAATCTTAACCTGGAAAAACCTGGGAAAGAAACCTTGATTTTCATATGGAAATTGGCTATGAACACTGTATATAGCTGTTTGTTAAAGCTGTGACTGTTTAAGGCCCCTTGCTGTCTGTGTTGCCATGTTATGTGATGCTAGTCCGTGCAAAAAGGAGGTATATATAAAAGAATGGAGTAAGAATTGGACCATCACAGCTTTCAAAGGATGGAAAAGAGAAAGTTAGTTTTCTTCAAAGTTTGTCCAGTTATAGGCAACTTGCTTTCTTCCTCAGAACAGAATATCTAAAACTTATTTGTATAATCTAATATTTGCACTTTACATGGTATAGTTTTCATTTTGCAACTGTTGTTTTGTTTATAATGTTGGCAACATTTTAAAGTAGAAATTACGTACGAGAAAAGAAATCGTTTATGGATTACATTTGTGGATCTATTTGTATTTTATTTTTTGTGTTTTAAAGAAATCAGTGAGGATAGGAGGTCTAAACTTGTGAGGGTTACATTTCGAAGGTCTGATAACAAGCTCTTAGATTTGGGTTTGTGAGAAGAGCTTCAAAAGGTGATCACTTAACTACAAGAATAGCTCACGGACAAGGCCTAGTCTTCTCCTACATTTTTAAACATAAAGAATAATGCAAGGCTTGTCAATTTCATATTTGCCCAGAAGGTCACACTGCAACAATGATTATTTCATTCAGACAGGCGGTTTGAGTAAAATAGCTATTTTAACTCTCGGTGCAGGATAAAATGGAAATGTTTTGAGATTGCGTAACTAAAATTTAGGAGTTGCATATTTATCTTTACGTGACTCTTAAGTTCACAATCTCTTGTACAATACCCCCAATAACTGTATATTTTCTGAAAGAGTATTGACTAAGGAAGTGTAAACTCTTCTGCAAATCGGCAAATTAAAATTGCGTATCGAGAAGACATGAATCAGTGCTCTCCAATCCTAGGCCAGTATTCAAATATTGGCCCATTACAGTCAGAGGGTTTAGTTCTTTTGCATTTGATATATTGATTAGCTACCCTGCTCGTTCTCTTTTCTACAAATTATTTGTTGCACTTTTGAGTTGGCCTTCTGTTTCATATATTTTATTTTCCTCCCTCAGGTTGCAACCTTTATTCTACAAAAGATTCTGTTAGACGAGACAGGATTGGGCTACATCTGTCACACCTACGAAAGATTCTCTCATGTTGCAATGATTCTGGTAGAGTGACAACACAATTGTCTTTAATCAGTTATTTAATAAGTATTCCTCCAACACTTTGAGACTAGACACTTCAGTGTGTTGACTTTATTATAAATTATGTACTGAAATAATGTGGAGTCTAATTATTTAAACCCCAGTTTATTATTGTTCATTTCATGTTTCATGGCTAAATCAAAAGGATTCTTTATTAAATAAGTAAATTATGTGGAGTTTAATTATTTAAACCCCATTTTATTATTGTAAATTTAATGTTTTATGACTAAATCAAGCCTTTTTTTTTTAATGAAATGTTTATGTTGCTACACAGCATGATGTTTCTATGTTGTTTTCATTATATCTTAAATATTGTATCACAAGCTGTCAGAATCCTAAAAGTTGTTTATTGTGACGTACTTTGACAGATAGGTATTAATTGATCTACAATTAATTATTATGATCTTTTGTTGTTGCTGTTGTTACCTAGCTGACAAGTGTGATTCAATTCTCCCAGGGCAAGATGGTGCTGTCCTTGTCCAAAGAACCATCAGCCCGCCTGCTTAAGCATGTTGTCCGCTGCTACCTCCGCTTGTCTGACAACGCCAGGTGAGGCTGCGGAAGAACTTTTGTGGGGAATAGTTCAGGACTTACATATTTACAGTTTATGATTCTGGATTTTTTTCAAATTATTTCCTTCTGGTTTGTATTATCATTGCTGTTGAAAGAAACACAATGGTAGGGGAAGTTCTATTCTTAACAGTGTTCATTCTTGTCAAACTTTTTAATGCACATTTCTTAAAATAATTCGAGCTGATCAAACAGAAATTGATATTGTGTCATGTCGGTTTGAGGTCAGGATTGGGTTTTTTGGGGTCCAAGGCCATGGTGACTTCAGGGCTGAATTTAACTTTGCATAGATCTATTTATTATTTATACTATGCACTTGTTAATGTGCTCATTCAAATTCAGCCTATTCATGCGTTACTGCCGTTGATTAAACAGAATCTACAAAGGGAATAAGAAGTGAGTGTAGTTTTCTTTAACATTTTCCGCAGTGCCACCATTTTAGTACTGACACATCTGGATGTATCTCATCTCCACAATCGCTGTATGATTCAGTGACACGAAATTTACTGTTTGGAGGGGGCTCTTGATGTCGCCCTGAATGAGTCAGAGCTTATTGTGCCCTAGTCCTGCTTCCAGGTGGCACAGTGGCCAAATGGTTAAAGCATTGGACTCCTAATCCAAGGGTCCAGGGTTTGAATTCAGGAGATGACCGTATTGTGTCCTTGGGAAAGAGACACTTTACACCATTTTTCCTCTCCCCACCCAGGTGCGAATTGGGTACGGGCAGATTCTGCTGGGGAAGTAAGCCTGCGACAGGCTAGCGTACTGTCAAAGAGATGAAGTTAATTCATATGTTCTGCTTCACGCTACCAAACTTGGGATAAGCTCCGGCTCTATGGCCCTCATTGGCCTTGAAGGAACTTTACTTTTACTTTACTTAGCTGTGCTTCCAAACTTTGAACCCTGGCCCCCTGAGCCTTACTTCTACTTGCACCTGAGCTCCTGAGCTAGATTTGCCAAAGTGTACCCGACCTATTTGGTCCTGCGACCTACACAGTGCATTTCGTGTATAGGACCCAAGGTTCTTGTGACAAATAGGTGGCACTTGGCACATGATGTCAGCATCTTATGCTGTGTGGTCAATCTAGATAGAATATATAATATATTTTATAGAATACAACAAAAAATGTGTTGTAGCACTCTCCCACTACCTACACAGTGTGTTGGTTTAGAATGAAGGCACTTGCTATGTATAGGTTACCCTCGGGCCGGTAGGGTAAAAAGAAAAATCTATAATTTTTTTCCCAAAGTCCATTTTTGTTTTCTATTTTGAATTTGAATTAAGTGGAATCTACACAAATTTGAAAGTGGGAAATCAAAACTAAAGTTAATCACCATTTTGTTCCCTCCAGGGCTAGAGAGGCTCTTCGCCAGTGCTTACCCGATCAGCTCAAGGATCTCACCTTCCAAAACTGCCTGAAAGATGACACCACCACAAAACGCTGGCTAGTCCAACTTCAACAGAATCTGACGGAACAAGGGACAGACACCGGCACTGCAAGAGCTATGTAGTGCAGGATGGCGGGATTAGTGAAGTGGAATCCAGCAGGGCTTTCTCTCATCTCCACAAGTGTGGGTGTATGCTCAGTGATCCTTGAAAACCTAATTGTCTTAAGTTCCACTAAGGGTGTTTGTTATTTTTAAATTGTACAAAATTAATAACTCATGTGAGGTAAATGAATTTTAGCACACAAATAGTTTAAGTGTAGTTCTTTATGATTCCTTTTTTGACATAAAAAGATATTGAATACTTTGCAACATACTGATATAATTAAAAAGGGTCTTAGACCGTGTTAGGCCTCATTACCGCCTTGGGGTGACTAAGCATAGTCAGTGTTAAGTCTCAGTGAGTAAAAAAAATGATTTTCAGACAAATCTTCAGTTTTATTGCCATTTTATAGATTGAAGACTAATTTTCTATGAGAGGTAACCTGATTCTGAGCACTGTTGTTGCACTAGTTCACTTTTCAAGGATTTGGCACTTAAGATAAATTTGTTTTCAAGGGTCAATGTATTTTTGATGTGGTAACTTGTTTCGACCAGATTGAAGACGTGGGTGAGAGTGATAGCAGATATGACAAGTTTACAAGGAGCCGCCAAAAATTACGGTTTACGGGCATTTATGGTCAAATTACGGCGAGGATATATGCTGTTGCATCTCATTGCCGTTGTGTTCTTCGTTCTCTGGTGTTATCCTTGTATGCGGTAAAATTACTCTTTTGGGTCCTCATTTTGCTGCGAGTTCAGCTCGTGATTACTCCAAGCCTCAAGTTGGGTTGGCATGTCTGTGACAGGTTTATGTGGGTCATGATTGGAGAGAAAGAAATTCTGTAGTTCGGGCAGAGGATGTATGTTGTTCGTGATGTGAAAGAGATAAGTGGAATACTGCTGGCCTTCCTGTGTGGGTGAGTGCAATTGGCCGTGGGTTTTTCATGTTGAGCACTGAGCTAATTTGATTGTATTGTAAGCTGGTGCTGTCCGACTAGGTAGTATTCTCTCAATACTGACAATTTGTGCCAAAAGATGGACAGAATTTTTACCTGCAATATTTCGATTATTAGTTGATGAGAATGCTGCTGTCATGGGATGAAGTAAGCTTGGGTCTTATCATTTTTTGTTTTATTTTTAACACATTCGCCTAAAAGCATCGATGAAAGCTGCTTGTACATATATGTTCATATTTATATATGCTATCAAAAAAAAAAATTGAAAAAGCTTGCCATTTGCTAAACATTTAAAGAATGATTTTATCTATTGTTCCATAAATGGATAGTGAGAGACAGCAACGATATGAAATAGTACTCATCAAGTTGATTTTCTTTACAAAGGACTGTTCAGTAGCTTTTGACCATTTGTATACAGTAGTCGCCGCCTAAGTGCATGCTGTGTAAAAGCACGATCCGGTTAAGTGCACGCTTTTGTTGTTTGACTGATTTTTTACTATATAAATCGCATGTCTAAGTGCACGCTCTAGTCACCAGAGCACGGCAACAGATTCCAGCCAAATCAACTCGCGACTGTAAAATTAAATAGTGTGGAGCCTAGAGCTAGATCTAGATGGACCAACCTCAGATCACTTGCGCACCACATGGCCACGCGGTGCAATAATATTACGCAGGTGTCGTCTTTATTCACAAGAGCTGTTCAAGGGAGGCAAATCAAAGAAATATCCTCGTATTGCTTTGGATCGCATAAGAGCACGCTTCGCCTAAGTGCACGCTTAAGCTGTCTCCCGAGCACCGTGCACTTAGGCGGCGACTACTGTATAT
>JBDFRD010557182.1:0-18623 GCA_039654405.1 Bullina lineata | reverse complement strand
CATCTGTTCCGCTTCACGCTACCGAAACCGGGATAAGCTCCGGCTCTATGGGCCTCATTGGCCTTGAAAGAACTTTAACTTTACTGGTTAAACCATGTGTGTCCAATTCTCTCATGCCACATTCATCTTTTTTTCTCTCTATTCCCCATCCATTTGTACCCATCAGCTTCAAAACAACAGACGAGTTTATATGGAGGTGTCACTCTCCTGGCTTGAGTACCTGGACATCAGCTACACTGGACTGGACACTTTCCATGGGCAGACTTCAGATCCAAATGTCTTCTACCAGAAAGCTGCCATCACCGCCAGCCCTCATGTTCCCCTCATGAACAATGTCACCATCAGATTTGGAGCATATGACGGTCTAAATCTGACTGAGGTCAGGGGACCCATACACATTGCAAACTCTACAATTTCTAACAACAGAGGTAGGTTTGGAAATATGATGCAGTTTTGCCTTCAGTAGCTAGTGCGGTGGCCGAATGGTTATAGCATTGGATTCCCAATCCAAAGGGTTCTGGGTTTGACTCCGGGTGACATGTTGTGTATTTTGGAAAGACACTTTACACCATTTTTCATCTTTCTACCCTGTGGTCAAGATGAATTTGGCATATTCTGCCAGGGAAGTAAACCTATGACAGACTAGCATCCTGTGCAGGAGATGATGTAAAAATCATCTAATCATGCTATGGAAACCGGGAGTTCGGCTTCATAGGCCTTGAAGGAACTTTTATTTTTACTTTGTCTTCAGTGATGAGACAAACTGGGTGTCTGTGTTTTGGTCATAAAACATGTCATGTATGTTTCTTTGAGGAAATCTGATATACCTGTACAACAAGAAGTCTGCTGCAGTTTCTGCTGTTTGATTAATATCATGTTTTTTATCAAGTGACCAACATAATCTATATCATTTCATGTTTCATTTTATAAACATATGTGAAAACTGCAAAAAATGTGAATTCTACTGTGTAGCTTGAATCAACATTCTGGGGTTGCTAATAACAACATTGTATTGGAATCTCGCTTAGACAAATGAAATTGTCCAAAGCGTAGATGGTGAAAACGTTATTTAAGGATGTGATTGTAACGGAAGGTGAATTTATTGACAACGGTTCATAATACTTGTAAAAGCATCTTGAATAGGAATATATATAAAAGGCCTAAGGGACTGGGCAGAAAAAATGGTAATTGATCACCTTTTTGAAAGGACACTAGTCTGTCATATTACTACATTATCAAACATAAAAAATTCTTTATTTCAGGCTACGGCATGTTCATTCAGTCTCAAGTTGGCCGCACACTGGTGAACTTGACTGAGGTCAATGACAACTGGGGCGATGGCATAAAGTTTTACCTGAGTAACCTGACCATCTTCGACTTCAACACCAAGTTTCCACCAACAGACAACATGTGCACTCAGCTCAACAATCGCAAGGCTGTCTTCCCCATTTATCAATATTTAGATCTGATTAATCCAGATGGAGTGAAAAATTTCAGGGGAAGAGGCTGCGATAGGGTAAATATTCACAATCTTTTTTTTTATTTATTTTGTTTTCCATCTCTTTTCTTTTTCCTTCCCACTCGTTCATTAGATGATGCTAATATTAGATGTAATAAAATGATAACAACCTCTATCGAGTACACATAATTAGAAAATGTATTCATTTGAATCTGCTTATTAAAATTAAGTTTTCTTGCGATATTATAATGTTTTTTGCTGTAAGCCTTGAGGGGTAAAGTCGTTGAAGTTGCTGAACACCCTAGTTTTCATTCCTTGAGGTGCTGACATTTTCATTTTTAACTGGAACTTTTATTCAAACTAGCAGATCGAGTGATCAGCTTCCCGGCATAATCATTTTAATATCAACATGATGTCTCTTCTCCTTCACACCCCTAGACCTACACAACACAAGAAGGCATGAAGATCGGACTGCACTTTCTGATCATGGAGAGAGACCCTGAAGCCACGGCGAGACTGATTCTCCGCGACGGTGGGCGACAATATCCAGTGTTTAAGACCATAGAGATCAACAACGGCAGCTTTCCGCAATCCATCACCACCAAGTCCAATATCCTCCACCTCCGATTTGAGGAGACCCATCCTGCGCGATGCAAGGTTGAACCATCTTGTGTGCGCATCCTCCTGGAAGTGACATCTTATTACGGTGAGCCCAACAAATATACAGTGACTAGCTGACCCGTTACAGCTTTGCTTGTAAAAATGAGCATTCTGAGCATTCTTTTTCAAAAACAAAGCTTCAGAATGAAATCTAGGCCTTACTGTTAAGTGAAAGTTGAATAATGTTCACGTACCTTATAATGGAGAGATATATAACACTGGATATATAAAAGAGAGTGCAAGTCTGTCTGTCCGTAGATTGTCTCTAGCAGTAATTTCATTTTCTTTAACGTTGTTTATTGTTTCTTTTTGGGAAAATCTGTAAAGGATACGTGAGAAAAAGTTCACCAGAAGTCCAAGGTTGTCTTGTAGGGAAAGATTTTGATCCAATTTTTTAACTTCATAATTGATATGTATTATTTGTAATTTGATATTATGTGGTGGATATTATGAAAAAGTAGTATAAATGGTAAATGTGAACGGATGGTAACTTCTTGTCCGAGTGCTTTATTTGCAGTTGTTGAAATGTGAGAAAAATATAATTGTCAAATGTGAACATTGGAGGGAGTGAAAGAGAGAGAGGATGAAGGAGAATGAAAAAAATGAAAACCAGATAAAAGTGTTTCTTCATTTTGTGTGTTCTATTATCTGCTCACAGATGTGGAGGAAGAGTTCCGCCTCCTCATGTCTAATGTCCATGACAACGTTGGCTATGGTGTCAACATTCAAGACATGCGCAGCAAGGTCCGCATCAGTAATGACACGATTGTTTCCAACAACCAGTTTGGTGCTGGGATTCGAGTGTACCGCGGAGCAGGGGAAATAGTGATCAATGGCACTGTCATTGAGGGCAATGCAGATTCTGGAGTGAACATCACATACTCTGGTGGGTTCCAGCTCTTTAATGGTACAGTGCTCCTGAGGAACAAAGGATATGGAGTCATCACGGAGTACCTCAAGTTGAACCGTACACGTATAGAGCATGAAAATACTGTTGAAGTAGTGAGGTGCAATTTCACTGAGAATGAGCTCATTGCTTTTCGGATGGGAAATTACTGCAGAGGGAATGACATAAAGGTCAATGAAAGTCATTTCTGGTATAATTTTGACGAAGGGATAGAGTTTTTGTCGTGTAATGTGTCAACCGCGTTTCACACAAATTTGAGGCTGGAATTCAATAACTTTAATGGAAATAGGAGGCATGCCATACTCATGCGACCGCTGTTAAATTTCAACGGCATTTTGACAAATAATACATTTTCAGACCATGATTCAGGTGTCATTAGGATAGATAATGGCTATGACCTTCTCATTAGTCGCTGGTACAGAGAATTCCCAGTGCATTTGGACATCTTTGAGAATAGATTCACTGGAAACCAAGGCCGCTACGTTGCTAACTTCCGCCTCACTCAAGGCAGTGCCAAACAAAATCTGTTCTGCAAGTTCAACTACTTTGAACACAACGAGATCAACAACTCCTTTCCTTACTTAAACCCTCGAAGTAGGGCCAATGCCGTGGTGGTATTGTCCTCTAGCAATGTGCGGCTTGAACACAATGTCTTATTCAACCCCAGCTCCGTGCGAGAGCTGGCAACTCACCTGGTTGACCCCTCAGTTCACCTGAGTGCTAAGGAAAACTTCTGGGGACAGGAGATCAACACAATGAGTGACTTTGAGAGGGTCTTCCTCTCCATCTTTGACCAGGTGAGAATGACCAAAGAGAGTCCTCCCCTTTATTTTTGGCGAAGGTAGTTTTTCTTTCAGAGGGTTGTTACTCCATGTACTGCCATGTCATTTTATAAAACATCTGCGTAGCCTTTAATGTAAACCTAAATTCTTTTAACTCCACTATATACTGGTTGCAGATTAATTAGAATTGGAAGAGAGTAAATAATATTTAACTAATTATTTTGTATAAAATTCACAAGCCAGTTTGATGGATTGTTGTAGTACTTACATTTCACAAAACTGTATGCTTTTATGCAGCAAAACGATTCCCTTTGTTTTTTTTTAGATATCTGCCATTACTGATGTATGCATTATTGTTTGAACTTAATAATGAATAAAAAGAGTAATAATAATCTCGATAATCCATTGCAGGATGACCGTTACAACTTAGCATACATTGACTACTACCCCGCCCTCAAAACCAACCGGCTTTATGAGAACATTCTGACCACAGACGTGTCGGAGTTCAAATGGGAGTTTGGTAGTCAAGGAAACATCATCGGTGGAAGCTTAGAGGATCGGAGTTTCACAGTCAGGCGAGGCCGGACCTACTACGTGGACAGGGATATTATAATATTTCCTGACAGGGTGAGTGGGGCAGGCTGAGAGGGAGTGAATGGGCAGGGCGAAGAGAAGAGAAAGCATATATGAAAATATGAAAGAGAAGAATTCTGTATACAGTGTCTTTGAAAGTTTTGACGTACGCCTAATGGTGTATGAGGTTCTTAATGCTCCAATCAGAGTATGGAAAGGGATTAAACATATTCTGTGTGTTTGGTACAAGAATGATAAATTTTCCAACAGTTTTGAGATTTCTGACAGTCTCACATTTTGAAGTCGGTCACTGATATTGATTACATTTAATGATATTGTATGTGCACGCATGTCATGATCTCTCTACCACATTTGCTAAAACTTAAAAAGCAAGTGTTTGGAATGTCCTTTGTTTGCTGTTCAGGAATGTTTCAGGTAATTTAGTCACAGGTAAATTCCTGCCTGGAGATGTCTCTTATTCTGATACATGTAAATTTAAGGAGCTTGCTTCATGGGAAATCTCATGGAAAGAAGCTTTCTTACTACAGATGTTTTCTTGATGCAGTTATGTCTCAACACTTCAGAATTGAATGTTAAAAAATTATTTTTTTTTTTATCCTTTAGATCAAATACTCTGTATCATAAGCAAATTCATTTTTTTAAGGAATGACTTCACAAATATGTCTTTTGCTACATTGAGTTAAAACATGGAATTATGCATGTACATGGGAGCTGTTATGATGGTGTAAGTCCGCAGTATTTATGGTTTAAGCCTCCTTCTCTCCCTCCCTACCTGGTCTCACCTGTTTCTTTATCTAACCCTCACCTCAATCCATCAACCATTCTACCTCGTCTTACCTGTTTTCTTTATCTAACCCTCACCTCAACCCATTAACCATTCTACCTCCTCTTACCTGTTTCCTTTATCTAAGCCTCACCTCAACCCATCAGCCATTCTACCTCATCTCACCTGTTTTCTTTATCTAACCCTCACCTTAACCCATCAACCATTCTACTTCATCTCACCTGTTTCCTTTATCTAACCCTCACCTCAACCCATCTACCAGAGTTTGCACCTGGAACCAGGCTCCTCCCTCAAGTTTGCCCCCTCAGTGGGGATGGTCGTCCATGGGATTCTCAGAGCCGATGGAGAGAGACAGACTACACCTGTGACCTTTGACCTGGATGACCGTGAGGAGTTCATTCCCATTGAGAATAGGACGGCCAGTGTCCGGCTGGTGGATGGAATGACAGAGTACGAGGGTCGCTTGGAGGTGGAGATTGATGGCCGGTGGGGAACAGTCTGTAGTGATGTAAGTGACGATTAAGATTTTAGGTTTGGCTTAGATGTTAACATCCTGTTTGACAGGATAGTGCTTATTTTAGGAAATGCTCTGCTAAAAAACAGTGATAAGGTTTCAAAGGACTTGTTTTTGTGCTGAGGAGTATTTGTCACAGCTGAAATTTTTTAAATTCGTCATATCATTTCTTTAATATCGAATATAATTTTTTCTCAGGATAATCGTCATTTTGTAGAATTTTATAGATATATGCACATATTATATAGCCCATATAATATAGAGAGACCTATATATATATTAAAAAAAATTATTACTTTTATTTTTTTAAATGTTCCCATTGCCAATGTTAAGTGAGCAAGTTGTTGTTTTTTTAACAATAAACAATGTCCCTCCATGTCCTGGCTAATTCACTAGGGCTGGATTGAGGAGGATGCCTTACTGGCGTGCCAACAGTTGGGCCTAACCTTCAATCGGGAGTACCCCAAGGCCACACAGCAACTCCGAGCACCAGCTGGCATGCCTGTCCTCATGTCCTGGGTCTCATGTGATGAAACAGACACTGACCTGACCAAATGCCGGGCCATCAATGAGGATGCTTCTACCTGTGGACACGAGGATGATGTGTTTCTCCGCTGTCAGCAGCCTACCTGGGCAGGTATGTGGGAATCATCATCATCGTCATTACCCCTCACCCTTATCAGGGTATAGGCCACATGCAAGGGATTTCCACTTTATTCTGTCCTGGGATGACTTTGCCTGTTCTGACCATGTTTGTCCTGTTCCTTCTTTGTCTCTCTCCACACATCTTCTCAAAGTTTCCCTTGACCTTCCCTGTTTTCGGGTTCCTTGGGGGTTTCCACGGCAGTGCCTGTCTGGTGATGCTACATGGCGATTTCCGTAAAGTATGCATGTGGTAATAGGGTTGGGGAAAACTGGTGTACATAAGGCTTTGAGCAGGATGGTTAGGTGACTGAATGGTTAGAGCGTTGGACTCCTAATCCAAGGGTCCAGAGTTCAAATCCTGGAGGAGACCCATCTTATGTCCTTGGGAAAGACACGTTACACCATTTTTCCTCCCTCCACCCTGGTGCAAATTGGGTACCGGCCTGTCCTGCTGGGGAAGTAAACATACGACGGACTAGCATCTTGTCTTGGAAATGAAGTAAAAATCATGTTCCGCTTTACACTACTGAAACCGGGATAAGCTCCGGCTCCATGGGCCTCATGGCCGTGAAGGAACTTTACTTGCTTGGCTTTGAGCTGACTATCGTGGTCTATGTGAGCTGTGTCTGAGACGTGGCCTAAGTTTGATGCTTGTGACTATATATTTAGAGGAGGGGGGGGGGGCTTTAATCCGAGTGATTTTTTTTCGTCTCTAGTGACTCCAAAGTCATTTTAGGAGATGCAGGTGTAAATGTACTTATTGATAACATAAAAAGGGATCATACTTCACAGCAAAACAAAACAACTTTTAACAAGGTATGTCAAACAGGTTTTAGAAAATTTTCCGTAGTTGATAGTCTTTTTTGATATAAACTGCTCGAGTGCCGCCTGCATTTTTTTAATACTTTGCCCAGTGACTAATTCTTTTTGTGTTCTCAGGCATCACCTTAGCAGCCAGTCACCGAACGAAGCAACCGGTGAACACAGAATCTCAGATTCGCTTCGCAAAAATCTATCATGCTGGCCTTCTTGATCCAGACACTGGATCTTTGACCCCAGCCCTGCGCATTGATTACAACTACTTCCAGATCTCGTACCTGGATGTGAAGTGGTCCGTGTCCGATGCCATCTCTGTGGCCTATAACCACCCATACCTGCTGAATTTGATGGAGTACCTGAATGTAGAGAACAACATGGGCAATGGAATTGTGACGAAGTCACCACGACTTACAGTAAGTCTGTTAAACCTGAGAGTTAGGAATAAAAAGTAAGTCTGTTAAACCTGAGAGTTAGGAATAAAAAGTAAGTCTGTTAAACCTGAGAGTTCAACATAGGAATAAAAATATCACAAAATCTCCGCAACTCTACAAAGTCTATTGATTCAAACTTAGAATACAGCGAATGTTTAGTATACAAAATTAATAATTTCAAGTATTTTAGTACTTTTCCTACAATTATTTCTAGACAGAAAATGAATTTATGCAATGTGTGTGGTTCAGATTATAGTAAAAGTTTTAAGTGAATCTTGTCCAGATAAGTCCAGTTGAGATTCTTTTTTTCTCTCTCTCCTTCAGGTCCGTCACTCCAAGATTTCCAGAAATGTTAAAGCTGGGTTCCTCTATGACCCGTTCTTCACTGAGTACGATGCCCTACTCATCAGAAACATGATTTATCCATCTCGAAGAAAGGATCTACTAGAGCTGCCTTCTAGAGTTGTCCCGTACGGTGAGGTCATGTTTCTGACAACGACCCCTGGAACAAAAGGCGGTGGAGATTACTACACAGAACTGAGGGCTCCAACCCGAACTGGGAAACTTGTCATTCAGGTAAGTCTCAAGAACTGGTCTTTCAGACTTGGCTTATGCCTATTGATTCTTTAAGGATATAGGGCCGCAACAACACTTCTCCAACGCACGCGGTTCCGGCAGGTCCTCCTCAGCTCAGCCCATATCATTCCAGCAGCCTTCACTTCAGCGTTTATACTCCTGTGCCAAGTCTGTTTTGGGTGACCCACTTTCCGCTTTCCTTGTGGATTCCAGTCTAGGGCCTGTCTGGTGACATTGTATGCAGGTTTTCGCAGCGTGTGACCAATCCCGCCCCATTCCCTTTTCTTTATCTCAATTTCAATTGGGGTCTGTCTTGTCCTGTCCCACAGTTGTTCATTTCAGATGACTTCTGGCCATTTGATGTGGAGGATGTTCCTGAGACATCTGTTAATGAATGCCTGTAGCTTGCTAGTGTTGGCCTTTCAGACATGTCCCATTAATTGGTTATTTAGGTGTGACCCATGAACCCATAATATATTTGGTCCAAGAAATGATTCATTCAAGTTAGTCCCAGGAATCAGTCATTCTGGCTTTATCTCTTAATTGGTCATTCAGGTTTGATCCGTGAACTGATCATTTAAGTGGTCCAGGTATGGGTTATTCGGGTTAGTCCCAGGAATCGGTCATTCTGGCGTGATCTCTTAATTGGTCATTCAGGTTTCACTCATAAACTGGACCGGCTTGTCCCAATAACTTATCATTTGATTTTGTTCCATGAACTAGTCATTTTGTTTCATCCAGAGTTGTCCAGACACTTCTTCAAGAGAACGTATTTGCACCTGTAGCACATGAAACATTCTAAAGTAGCAAACACGACGAAATGAAGTTATCCCGTAGAAATACACAAAGACAGCTTCATTTGGTAGTGTTTGCTACTTTGCATTTTTCAGCTTCTATGCAGGTTTTATTCACTTTTTTGCATTTATGAAACATTCTATCACACATAGTTCTCTTTAACAATCTAATCCCCCTGTTGCAGGTTCCAAGAGAAAGCCTATAACTATCATAAAGACGAGAACTCTGCTGTTATTAGAACTTTGATTTAAAAGGAGAAGAATTGTACTTTTGTCACGTCTCCTTATGTATTTCCTTTTCCTGTCCTGTCCCTGGCTTAGATCCTGGATTACTTGCCTGTGGAGTCAGCAGAGAAAGTCATTATCTACAACTCCAACCGTGCTGGGGTGGGTGGGACCTTCACCAAATCATGGGAGATCGAGAAGGATCTGGTGGACTTCCCTATTCTGTCCACTTCCAGCACAGTGACCATCAAACTGACCTTTACCGAGCAGCTGTCTGGGCGGCTAGCCTTTGCTGTTCTGTCCGGTAAGTGAGCAAATCTGGAGAGTAAGAGATGGCGGGGTACTGAAATGTAAGATGGAGAAGGATTACGAGTTATTATTATTTTTTATTTTATTTTATTTTTTGTTACAAGAACCTCTCCCATCAATAACTGCTTTGGATGACTATATTGTTGCTGTTTTGTAGTTCTGATTTATCAAGTTAACGAAGCACAAATACAATGGTGTTTACAAGCAAACTTATTCATGTTGGTATTGCTGAAACTTGACCTGATGTCTCTGACCTTTCTTGATTGTCTCATTTTTAAAAAATGCATATGCCATATATAACATTGACAATGCAGGAAAACAAAGACTATTTTTTGAAGATATCAAACTTTGGATTTTCCATGCTTTGAATAAACAGTATTGTTATGTAACTTTCTGCTTTTCATGCCTACCGTTTCCTTGTCATAACTGCTGTATCTGTGGTTTACCAACTGGCCATCTTACCCTGAATTTATACTTTTACCTATTTCTTATCTTACCTGGGTCATTTTTATCTGGCCACCTCACCTATAACATACCTGATTTCATTAATCTTTTGTCTAATAATTATATGATTTATCACTTCACCAGAGACCTACTTAGCCCAACCACCTGTTCTGAACACCTCTATGGTGAACACATCGATAAGTAACAATGACCAAGGCATTGTCACCAAGCATTACAACAGTCCATCCAACCAGCGTCTGGAGCTATTCCACCGACATCGTGTGGAGTACTTCTTCTTCAGGGTGAGGAGTGGAAGGAGGGCTCATATGTTATTTGATGGCAGAAAAGCTGTCTATTAATTTTAGTTGTTATCAGAGGTATACATTTTATTTCAGGTGTGAATCTAAGGCAGAATTGTCAGGAGGGAAGAGGGGTAGTTTTTAAGCACATGTTGGTGTCTGAACTTTTTAAGTCCAAACCATCAAACTAGTTGTTTTCATTTGTAAGACTATAGAAATTTTACTTCAGATTCTTTTATTGCGTTTCATTATGTTGTTGTGTATGCATTAAGGCCCACTACGATAAGACACAGGAGATGTGTGAATTGTGTAGTTTGTTTTGTTCAAGGGTCAAAGTGCTTTTCCAAGAGCTTATTCTTTTGTAGAAATAAAGAATAAATAAGTGCCAAGATGAACAGTACATACACTTAAGCCTTCCAGTCATCTCTCACTGAATGAATTTTGATGTTGTTTTGTTACAGAGAGTGGACGTGAGCTACAGTGAGCGTCATGCCATGCACATGCCTAGTGTGACCAAGTTTCACGAGGACTATGTCCCGACCTACGAGGACATGACTCAGCCAGAGAGAGTTGCTCGGATTGTATACTCCATTGAATTGTCAGAGTTCGCCAACAATGGCCAGGGCATTAAAGCTGAGCACAACCACGTTGATTTTGCCAACAACGTATGGCACTGGGCCATTGACTTTGTGCAGATCTACAACACCAAGGAGGGTGGTTTGGAAATTGAGGTGCCCCGGGTCAATGACAACTCAGAGGGCGAGACCCACCAGATTTTGGTACGGGATTGCTTACTGAGAAACAATCTCCAATTTGCTTTCACAATAGCTGGCTACTATGCTGCTCTAGACATATACAGCAACGAATTTAGGGACAATATATGTCTATATGGCCTCATCTCTATCACGGGCATGGAGAAAAACTTGACCATGATAGGGAATGTTGCAACTGGAAATATAGGCAGGTATGCCATGGATATGGATATCCACAGTCACGCTCCACTGACAAGAGTCTTAGGGGAAATGAAGTACAATGCTTTTACCAACAACCGCTATGATGGTCCTACCCCTCCAGGGTCAGAATACAGCCCAAAGACATACGCTGTCGCCATCAAAGGCCTGCAGGATATTGTGATGAATTACAATGTCTTGGACAATAAAGACTTGGGCTTTGAGCTGGTGGCTGGCATACTGGCTTTGAAACTAGAGAACTATGTGGATGTGAAAAAGAACTACTGGGGCTACACAGATGAGGCCAACATTCGCAACAGAATTTTTGACTTTGATGACTGGAATAATTATGCTATTGCCGATTACTTCCCCTATATGACAAACAGGGATCCTCTTCAACCTACATTGTCCACGGGTGTTCAAGATTCCTTTGTACTAGACTATGGCCAGTTGGGTGGCCGGGTAGATCGATCTTCTACCCTCATGGAGATTGACAGGCCATTTGTAGTGGTTTCTGACCTGACCATCTTGCCAGGGGTCACACTGGTGATTCCTCCAGGCACAGAAATGCAGTTTTTGCCAAATGTCGGAATCCTGGTCTTGGGGCGGCTAGTTGCAGAAGGCCTGCCCTTTAGCAGAATCAAATTCCGACCTCTGCAGCCATCAGTCAACCCCCTGTTCCCTATTGGGCGCAAGAGAAGAGACATAGGCTCAGGAGAGCGGACAGGAACAACTTCAGCAACATCAGACATTCGCCTTCGTGGGGATGGCACACTATTCAGGAATGCTGGGTTCCTAGAACTGTACAACTCATCGTCCAAGTCCTGGAACATGATGTGTGACAGCCAGTTCAATGAGAAGACAGCGGAGGTTGTGTGTCGGGAGCTTGGCAAAGAGACCATCAATGTTAAAGTGAGGTTCACTAGCCTCTATGACCACTATATCTTTGGCAAGCCCATGTATTCCAGAAAAGAGTTTTGGTACAACTCATATCACTGTGGTGGTGCTGAAACCAGCTTGAAGCAGTGCATTACCCGTTATAACTACAATTTGCTGCCCTGCATTTATGCTGCCAACTACACCTTTATCACTTGTGGTGACCGTAATTTGGACGAGAGTCTAGAATATTGGGGCAATCTTAGATTTGCCTTGCCCACGATGCAAGAGCAGCCCTTGGAAGATGATATCGGTAGGGACCGTTCTCTTCTCAGCTACGTGGACATTGAAGGTGCTGGAATGTTACATGGGGAGAAGGTAGGCGCCATCCAGGCCACGTATGTTACCCCTATCTTCAACCACATCAACATCTCCAAGTGTGCTGACAATGGTTACGACATTATTGCCCCCAGACAGAACTTGGACGTTGTGCGACAGAACATCTCTGGCAATCTGGGGTATGGGATTAATGTCCTTGTCCTCAATGGCGAGTCCAGCAGTCGGTTGTCCTCCTTTCTGCCCAGAAGTCCTATCACTATTCCCTACAGTGTGTACGGCTTGGTGGACATATGCCGCCTGGAAAAGGAGATTGTACTAGACACCAGGGTCATCTTGTTCTACAAGTACGGGCCTCACACTCGAGATTGTGTCAAGATCATTCGGGCTGAAAGGTAAGTTCAGATTAATAAAGCAGAAAGAAAATAGAAATTAATAGTTCAAGTTTGAAAATAAGAGTAATATGACAGGGAGCAAGGTACTTAAGTTAAAGTCACACTTTGTCTATTGGTTCTATTTGATGAATGTTTCGAGAATTGGTGAATGAGTGGATTAAAAATAACTATGAAAAAGTATAAGGTTGTATTGATTTACAGTCAGATACCTGGGTTAGTGAAGAAGAATGGAAAACGTTCAAGAGAGACAAATGAAAAGAAAATGATAGGCAAGGGGGTCCTAGATTAAAACATTGAAAAAGTGGTCGAAAAGTCTGTCTAGCTTTCACTGTGATATTTTGTCATCATTCGCTTTTATACAAACCCTCTTCAGATATTTACAATGCATGTAGGCATGTTGCACTCTTGAATCTTGATTATTGGGAAAATTTGTGTGTGTCTCTTATAGTCTCATTATTCAAAAGCTGAAAGTTAATTTCATGTCAGAGTTACTGCAAGCTATGTGCCCTTTTCTCTGCTTCTCGTCTATTGTGTTTTCATAGTGCGCAAGATAATCTAGTTGGTTGTTCCTTTCTTGTTTCTTCTCAGTTCCAGAAAGACAATTGGCTTGCGGTTCTTGCAGATTAATCTGTTCCAAGAGGACTTTTCTCGTAATGACATTGAAATTGTTGATGGTGCTGACCCGCAGACTGGACAAATGCTGGGGAAGATTTTTGCCAACAGCAGTGATAATGACATTCTAAAGCGTTATGACAGTTCAGGCGACACATTGACTGTGCTCGTTCATGCTTCAGTTAGCCATGAGATTTATGGCTTCGTGGCTGAAGTGGTCAAGATTCCTCCCACTGGACTCACATACCCCAGTAAGTGCAGCACCTGTGACTCTCAATTGTTGGGGCTAAAAATATGTTTGTATTTGTATAAGGCTGTAGGGTCTTAACTCATTCATAAGTTTTCTGATTGTTTTTGTTTTAATGCGACTGTCATAGTCATATGTTTTGAGGTATTTTCCTTTGCAATGTATGAAAATAGGTGTGAATATGAGTAGCTTATATGATCTGATAGACTTGACTCTGGTTTTTTGTTGTTGTTGTTATTTTTTTGTTTTAAGTCAAACAAAAGAGAAATATGAATGCCAAAATGTATATAAATTGAAGAAGTTCTAGTTGCCAGTATCACCAAATGTTGACTCTGTCTGTCTATACAGAATAAGAAAAAGAAGAAATAAATACTTTTTAAAAATGTTTTATGTTTATTTTCCTAACAAGCTGTTGCCCATAGCTTATTCTTAGCATTTCTAATATTTACTGTTTTTTTGCTTCCCTCATGAAATTCTACCCATGAATGTCTCACTCTCAATCACTGCAGGTCAGACTAGTTCCAAATGTATTGACCATTGTCTTTCCTTTGGAATAAAACTAGTATTACCGAGAGAGGAACAGTGGCTATGGGCAAAGTGTTGTTTTTGTAATTAAAAGGCTGCCCAGGTAAACCAGCGACATAGCTCCTTCGACCATCCGTGAAAGACAAAAAGAACCATACATGAAATAATATTGTTTTAATTTGATGCATGTACACACCATCACTGAACAGCAAAAATCAGCCAAGATCAAACTTTGCTTGTAACCAGCCAATTTCACTGTGTGCTTTCAGATAGTGAATATTCTCACACTGTGAGACGTGCTGAAGTGCGCATGAATGAAGATGGAGCCATTCAGTACAAGACCGTTGGAGAAACAAGTCCTTCAGTGTACATTGAGAACTGCTGGCTGGGCGACAATGGCTTCCCCATACTGAACCTCACCTCTCCTCCTACCATCCTCATCTCTCTGCAGAGTGTAATCAGCTTTCGATTCTCTCATAATCAGGTAAAGAGATTTTTTTTACTGAATTTGTCACCTTTTGCAGATGGTTGCATAGTTATGATTGGACTTGATAGCATAAGTGAGGGTTTGGGGATTCCATCAGCATAACTGCAGACTTTTTCCTTGCCGCAGATAAATGTTTTCTATGTGCAACGTTTAACCCGAAGGTCTGTTAAAATAAACAAGTATAAACCTTTCTTTCATTTTTATGTGTGTGTGCGTGAACATGTTTTGAGACTTCCCACTATGCTTGAATAATCGCTGGTAATTTTGAGTTATCTTTTCCAATATATGTTACTTAGGGCATTATGCTACCTTACCCCTCCTTCTGTCATCATTTAGGTTTTAATGGCCATGTTTTCTTTATCCTCCACTCACAGGTGTCCTACAACAAAGGGGGAATGTACCTCTTTGCCCACACCTCCACCACCAACACTGCCCTCAGAGGCAACATGACCAACAATGTGTTTGCCTTTGGTTCTCACGGAGAAGCCCTCAACATCTCTGGCCATTACTTCCAGAACTTGATGCTGCACCAGAACTATTTCTACAACTACACCGCAGGTATGCCTCCTGTCTTTGAGACTACCTGGGGAGAGACGAACAGATCAAGACACCTGGGGAAGGGGGCCTGTGTAGTATGCTTGTATGTTGGAGTATTGTTAAGTAAAGTAAAGTTCCTTCAAAGCCATAGAGCCAGAGCTTATCCTGGTTTCTGTAGCATGGAGTAGAACAGATGATTTTAATTTCATCTCTTAGGCTGGATGCTGGTCTGTCGTAGGTTTACTTTCACAGCAGAATATGCCGGTACCCAATTCGCGCTTGGGTGGGGAGAGGAAAACTTGTGTAAAGTGTCTTTCCCAAGGACAGAACATGGTCACCTCCCACGTTTGAACCCTGGACCCTTGGATTAGGAGTCCAACGCTCTAACCATTCGACCACCGTGCCACCTATATTGTCAAGAGATTTACTATATTATTTCTTTCAGTTTTCATATTTCAAAGTGTTTTGCTCTATGAATGAAAAAGTAAACATCCAGTCATCAATAAACAGATGTGAAAAGACAAAAGACAAATATACATTCACACATTTTACAATAGAAGAAGATGGGAGCAGGGGAAAAGTGGGGAGAAAGAAGGAAACAAGGTCACGCAGGATTGAATGGGGATACCAACTGAGATGGTGTTAGAGATGCATGCAAGGAGAAGAAAGAAGCCCATGTATGCTCAGCCTTGGGCTTTCACTGTCTTATCCCAGGCTGATTGTTATTACAATAGTTCATTTCTAACCATTCTGGTTTGAGAAGAACTAGCGATCATGCAAGTTGCATTTAACTAACGTGTACACAAAGTAAGTAAAGTTCTTTCAAGGCCATAAAGCCGGAGCTTTTCCTGGTCTGGTAACATGAAGCGGAACAGATGACTTTTACTTCATCAGACTGGACGCTAGTCTGTCATACGTTTACTTTCCTAGCAGAATGTTGGTACCCAGTTCACACCCTGGTTTTTTTTTTGGGGGGGGGGGGGAGATGATGTAAAGTGTCTTTCCCAAGGACACAACACGGTCATCTCCCAGATTTGAACCCTGGACCCTTGCCACCACACCACCTGCACAAAGACTGCAGTGGCTAATTTGCTGACAATAAGTGACACAGGTGATTACCAGTAGGGGCATGTAAATCTTATGGCCAAAATTACATCCAGATTACCAAACCTTAAAGCTTAGATTTTATGTCATACCTTTGTCTGCCTCGTACTTCTGTTGAGATGTGAAGTGTTGATTTCCTCAGGGGACTTCCGAGATGTCATCCACGTCAAGGACGTTGTGGTCAATTTGACCCACAACTACATCTTACGCAATGTGGGCCACTACATTATACACACATACAACAGGTATGAATTAAATACAACAGGTATGAACTGAATATAACAGGTATAAGCTGAATACAACAGGTATAAGCTAAATACAAGCTGAGGGATGTACAAAAAGTGCAAAATGATTTTTAGTTAAAAGTGGAACCATCACCCAAGTTGCAGTCATAACCGAATTCTTTATGGACTAAGAAAACATTAATTAGCACAAAGTTAAAGACAGATTTTTACTAGTTGTCGCAAGTAGGTAATGAAAGGCTGAGGATTTAATGAGAGAAAACAAACTTTCAAATGGTAAACCAAGGTTTAAGGAACGTTCTGAAAAGAATAGGTATTGTACAAGACAAGAAGTTTACTGTACCTGTACAGGCCGATTGTGTTTTTATGAAATTAATCTGAACACTTCTTGTTGTTCAAAATTGTTAGCATTTTTAATGGGGCTAATTACTAACTGTGAAAGTATTACGTCTTGAGGAATTATAATCGTTTGTTTCTAATGACTTTTCTTGATTGTCACAGTGATGAAAACACGGCCAAACAAATCTTTGCACGCAATGGAATCTATGACAACAACGCCACAGCCCTCAGAGAAAGCACCATCAAAATCGGCAAGGGAAGGCCAAAGTTCACTCGCAACTTCATGGTCAACACGCTCAATGACTTTGAAATGGAGACATACCCGAAGATTGAGTGAGTAGGAAGTTTAGACATGTATAAAGATCCAGCGTGAATTGTAGGCTTACCCAAAGATTTCGTTAGTGTGAAATTTAGATATATATCTATAGATCCAATGTGAATTGTAGGCTTACCGAGAGACGTAAGTGTGAAATTAAGACATATCTTAAGATGAAATGTGAAATGAAGACTTGCTCTTACAACATTTGTTTTTGCCAAATCGGGAGATATTCAAAGATTGAGTAAGTGTGAAATAAAAAAAGACCTAGACTAAGTGTGAAATGAAGATATGCACAAAGGCTGAGTAGATATGAAATAAAATAGTTTAAGAATGAGCAGGTGAGAAAGAAATTTTCTGAAGCTTGTATAAGTTTGAAATTGGCATATACCTTCCTTTCTACTCCTCTGCCTCCTTTTCTCACTTTTGTGACTTATTTTCCATAAGTAGACTAGCCTCATGTTCACTTTTTTTTCTTTTTAACCCTTTAACTGCCAGTTAGCTGTCGCTGAATCTTAACTAACATCTGTTGTTTTTTTTAACATGACATAGTGACAAGAACTTTACTAAAAAGACTATTTAAGAGCTCTTTTTCTTCATTTTAGTGTGGAAAGGGGGTGTGTAGTATGTTAATTGATATTAAAAACTGAAATGAGGATCCAGCTAAGTAATACCATTAATGTTGGCATTGCCTTTCGTCGATCGGTGAATTTGGCAGTCAGAGAGTTAAATACTTGCCTTAGGTAAGCAATAAGGTGAAGCTGACATGCTTGTGTTGAGTTACTCTGTTCCTTCACTAAAGAAACTCACATTAATGGTTCTGTGTTTGTGTGGTTTTAGTGTCAGCGACAAAAGCATTGAGGCCCAGGAAAACTGGTGGGGCTCTGACCGGCTTGCGTACATCCAGGGCAAGATTTATGACTACTTTGACCAACCTGTTATGATGGAAGTGGACTTCAGGTCACCTATTCTGGACAACAGGTCCATTGTAGAGGGTAAGGATCACTATTTGTTGGATATATCCATTTTAGAGGATAATGTCATGTCCATAATAGAGGGAAAATACCACTGTTGGTTGTACAGCAGATTCCTGAAAGGAGTATGGGTAATTTTTACTGAACAGTAAGTCTATTGTAAAGGGTAATGGTCATCACTTGACCATTTGAGAGGATATGCATCAATATTAGCTGGACGAATTCATCATTTAAGGTAAAAATCACATGTACTTCTTGCTTGATAATGTCAGGCACGCTTAATGGATAAGGATCAGTGGAAGGTGAACAACATCATTGAGTATAAAGGTCTGAAGTAACTGTGAATGGCCATTATGGAGTTTAGTGCTCTCTCTCTCTCTCTCTCTCTCTCTCTCTCTCTCTCTCTCTCTCTCTCTCTCTCTCTCTTTCTCTCTCTCTCTC
>JBDFRD010557071.1:0-18631 GCA_039654405.1 Bullina lineata | reverse complement strand
GGGGAGAGGAAAAATGGTGTAAAGTGTCTTTCCCAAGGACACAACACGGTCACCTCCCGGATTCGAATCCTGGACCCCTGGATTAGCAGTCCAACGCTCTAACCATTTGGCCACCTGAGCGTTACAGGAAGCATTTTGAATAACGCTTTTATGGGAAGTTTTTTTTTCTCTTCAAGACAGTTGTAAAAAAGCCTCGAACTCATTGCGTATCAGACCTATTATCATGCTGTCACACTCAACTGTAACTAATTAAACAATGACATTATATGACTGAATAAGACACAGGTGTTTGTCAGTTGTTAACAGTTTAATAATCATATTGTAGTAGTGTGGTTGCATTAAAACAAGAAACAAACTAAAAACAACAGCCCTAGAAATGATTTACAGGATTTCTTATGAGATTGAAATAATGAGAATATGTAACATAAAAAGACCACCAAAATGATAACACATTACTCCTTCTGTTTGCTGAACTAATAATAACAAAATGGGCAGTAGGTAGCAGCCAGCTGTACAAACATATCACAGATCGCCTCAGTCAGAACCCAATGAAACATATGAAACACACCCACCACCCTAATCAAAAAAGGGTTAACTATAGTCACGACTACTGCAGGGCCAACACCTCTTGAATTACAAAACCAAATCCAATTCAAGCAGAATGTTATATCCTGTTTGCATAACATGTCATCTTCAGGAATTGTTGTATATCAGGTTTAAATTCAGATAAGCTTACATAATACAAAAAAATTAAAGGGGTAAAAAGCAAACCCAAATTCAATTATGTCACATCTATATATATCAAGATACCTCAAATATAATGAAAGGGGGTAAAACATTACACACATGACTATGGCTTCAAGAGTTTTACTCACAATACATTTGCTATTTCTCTCCAAACTAATCAAATACATGTATTAGTCTCTTTAAAGAAAAATGTCATGAAAAAACAGTCCACAAAGAGGCATATTTTTCTATTCATGTCTATAAATCTCTGTTAAAAAAGATAAACCATTATAATTTCTGAAAGAAAAATTCTAGTTAGTCCAACATCCCATTCGATCATTTCTGCAGTTTCGACGTTATCGTAGGAACAATTTACACGATTTATCATTTTTTATACATTGAGAGCTATTTGGTTAAGTTTCAGCAAAAACAGTTTTCAGAATATTTCCTCACAAAAGTAATATGAAGGAAAAATCAAAATTCACTTATGCAATGTCTACAAATAAGTCTTTTAGTAAGCTGCTTCTTTTGCCCAGATACTCTGTGACCTAAAACATAGTGTTCATATAGTCATTACTTGTATTACTTGTAACCATGACCTTATGATATATATAAATGCAAACATTCATAAAGTGAAGTAAAAGTAAGTGCCACACATAGCCCATAACACTGCCTAATTACTCCTTCTGTTCAAACTCCATGGATTAGAAGTACAAGGTCATAAACATTTTACGTCAGAAATACCGGTTGTTGAAAATGCTGTGAAAAGCAGTTATGGTTCCCGGTGATGAAAAAAATATTAAGAACATAATGCAGTTTCCATAATGAATAACAGAATGTCGAAGTATGTATGATGGAGACATACAAAAACCAATAGTGGAACTTACTGATTTGTAAGCACATTTTTGTTAATACTGACAACTACTACAGGGCATTACTTTCTACACTAGGAAAGAAAAATGCATAAATTTGGGACATTGAGAATTTAGAAGTTTTGACAAATTAAGAGAACAATGGCACAATATACAGATCTACATTTTGGTCTATTCAATAGAACAGTGAATTTAACTCCTTAACCAGTGAAATGTTTTTGAAGACACCAAGAAGCAACAAAGAAAGCTTAAAGATCAAATGGCCTCAGAGAAATCATGCACAGGTAATACACACAAACAAGAAAAAAGAGATGGCCTTTTAGAAATGTATTATTGGAAACATTGCATATCTGATTTTTCATCTTAAATGTAAGATGTATATAAAGATAAATAATACGTAATGTATAAAGTTGTCATTGGGATGTGGTTTTAGTAAATAATATACAATTGTACTTTTATTAAATTAAATCTTTTGCCTGCCTGTAAAAAGTTTACGAAAAAAAATCCTATTCTCCAAAAGTAAACCAAAAATGTATCAAAAATAAAGTACAAGAAAACAATATTAGTATTATGCAAATGCCTTGCATATTACTACGTCAACAAAAATGTTACAAACTTTAACACATCAAAGGAATGCTGATATGTGGCTGTAGCTTGCATGTAGTTATGTTTTTTCTTAAGAAAAAAAATACAGAATTACTTGTTTTTCATTTTATCTTCTTTTTTTTTTTAAGAACAGAACAAAAACAAAACAAACACACAAACATGAAAACAACCAGGAAAAGCCGACATTAATAAAACTCATTCTACAACAATTAATCATAAACAAAATTCCCAACATTCTGTTAATGACATTATAAAAATCTTCTTTCCACACAGGAACAAATGTCACGTTAATAAAATCACACACACACAAACATACTTATTAATAGTTACAGCAACTCGTCCAAAGCGGGAACACAGTAACAACCAAATGAAGGGCACATCCACAAATGAAAAATAATACCGTACAGTGATAATAATATGAATCATGCACAAATAGCAGTTTTCATTGACTAACAATTAATTAATTAATTAGAAAGAATAATTTTCTACTGTCTGTCTACTCTTGTCCCAAGTGTAACTATTTCTCAGCTGGCTCCAACAGGAGACTTATGAAAGACAAAAAACAAGTCTTCTTTCAATATTCATTTTAGCATTAGAACAAGAAGGAAAGTTGAATTGAACACTTATGGTGACTGACAAAGAATTTGACCACATATTCCTACGCTTGGCTCAAGGCCAATGTGGCCCGATGAAATGGGTCTCATTCTGGTTCAGTATCATGAAGCTAAAGAAAATACTAAATTTAACTTCTGGCCATCTGTAGGTTTACTCTCCCAGCAGAAAATACCAGTAACCACTGGATAAGCGGGGAAACAAAAAACGGCAATAAAGTGACTTTTCATGGGCGCAGTGCTGGCACTAGCAGGGCTAGTGAACCCAGAAGTTTCTGGTTGCAAGTCCAGCTGCCGCACCATTAAGTCACAATGAAACTATCACACATTCCTAACTAAACATTCTTGATCTATTATTTGAATGAAAAAAAAAACCCAACTAATCCGAGATTAAAGAAATTCAGGTTCTTGCTTTCAAACTAATTGTAGTGAAAATAATGAAAAAAAGAAAAAAAAGAAAAAAAAGAGGAATCATAAACTATACGATTTTTTGATAACGTAGTATTTTTTTAAACAAGTAATTTATTAATAAATTCTTGAATACTGTGTACTGCGTAATACATTGATGCAAACAGAACAGACTAAACCAATGAGGCTGCAGGATCCTCAGCTTCCTTAATCAGCCTGGGAAGGAGGAAATACTACAGGAAGAACTCAACATTTATATCATGTGCTCAGATCAAAATGTCACAGAGCATTTTGCTACTCTCGTTTAAAAAAAAGCAAGACACTACTCTGACACTGAAAAGAAATTTACAACTTTTAGCCTGGTATGAAGTAAAGTGAATCCAAACACATCCTGAGATTCAAAACTACAACTGTGTTTTCTAAAATTATACAAGAAAACAAGATTATATACTTATAAATGTAATGAAACGTTTAAAAAGCTGAAAGTAATTCAGAAAGCATACATAAGTCTTTGCAGATAAATTAAAGAAATCCTGAAAAGGACGTAAAACTTCCTCTCAAACATAGATCTATTAATAATGAAAAGCATTCACAACGATGTCTGTAAATTAACCTTCGTAAATTGCATTCTTTGAAAAAGCACAGTTTTACGTTATTAAAAAAAACCTATATAAAAAAATCAATTATACTCAAGTTTTCGTTGTAACTATCATTATATACACTTTGAAATTGCAAGCAGATAGATACATAACAATTTCACTTACTTAAAAACTTAATTACAAAAATTATTCCACAGAACTTCTTTAAAAAAAAAAGGAATCCTTGACAGGTTAACATACTTGTATCGTGTAATGAAAAAAAAATGTTACAGTTATTCAAATAAAATTGGACCTGTAATTGCTTTAAATGACTTTTTACTCTGTGTAACAAAATGTCAAGCACACTTCAAGGGCATGTTAGTGTTGATGATAAAGAACAGGACAGAACAATAACATCTGTGTCAGATCATCTTGATTCAAACCAAAATTCTCTACATACACCATTGAAAGTGAGCATCAAGTCAGTTTTGGCATACAAGTAGGCAAGAAGTGAAATTATTTTTACATTAATTGCAAGGGAGCTTCTATTTCATTAGGTTCTCCTTAGGTACTATCCTCTGCATCCAATAGCTGTGCTTGTGAAACCATACTATTAGGTAAGATGAATACGGAGTTATAGTTGTCTTCCTCAACGAAAAATGTACTGATGACCAACAGTGTCACAAAAACACTTTTTGCAAGCAATATTATCAGACCATGGGAATAAATATCACACTTCTCAGATTTAGAAATTAAACCAAAAAAAAACTCAGATCTCTATAATTTCCTATACATGCTTGTTTATATTTTCAAGTCAAAGGTACTTAAATGTGAAATGTTAGGAAAAGAAGAAAAAGAAATCTAAGCAAATAATAATTTTGAAAGTATTAGCACAAAATTGAATTTTATATTCTGAAGTAGGATTGCTTTGATTTAACATTACAATAAACATAACACAAACTTCAAAAGAATTAATTGTCAATAATAACTTTCACACACAGACCACTGAAAAATACTTTTCAAAGAATATAACTGTTTGGGGACTTAATGTGACTTGATTGTCAAAATAAACCTAAATGCAAGATACAGACTAAGATACTATTGTGAATTCAGGAAACAGCAGAAAAAAAAGACAAGTAGGAGGATGCAACTTTTAGTGTTTGTTAAATTCATACTGTCAAAATACTTCTCTTCAATGAAACTATTTATTTCAATCTGCGTACAAATTGGTTACACAATACGACAAAAAATTTGCCCTATCAACAGAGAATACCATTGTAATATTGCATAAGTAGCTTGGACAAAAAGCCAAAATAAAAATAATAAAAGTCATAAAGATATTAAAAACATACATTGTCATGAGCAGTTCCTAACTTCTTTTATACCAAAGCATTTTTACAGTAAAAAAAATAGCACCTCACAATGTGAGTAATTATGATAAATTTACATTTCATGATTGTTCAAATTACACTAAAGTAAAAGTAAATGGTTTAATGAAATAAATACAGTCGTTTAGTAAACTACTGATTAATAAAAAAATCTGTTCTTCCGAGTACTGTGCATGGCACAGTTCATTTACATTGTAAGGAGATTTCTCGAGCTAACTTCATCACTTTTCAGAAAGGTTGTCAAAGGATTTTGCAAGTAAGGCTTGTTTACATGACGCAAAGACAGATCATAAGCTGCAGTATTCTGGGTTTTGATATCAGCATTTGAGCCTGATTACCATGTGCTAGCCTTAATGTGAAAGATCATACATGTGTAAGTTAAATGGACAATTTGTCACTGAGCAAAAGGAGGAGAAAGATTGCAACAGAAATTATGTTTTTAACAAGGCTGAGGTGCTCCTTGTATGCAGAGGAGCCAAGGTCCTGCTAGGAGGATGCAAGATATAAATCTTGAGAACTTACTGCTGCTGTGGGGTTCAAACAATAATCTCATCTTTTCTCTTGTTCTATCTTCCTTCTATCACAACCATATGAAAAAAATATGTTTCAATGCTGTCTTATATCACATGTATTTGCTCTCATATATCTGTGCTTTATTTGCCTTTCATACTGAGTTCATGTCACACAACCATTTACATATTAACAGAATTTCAGGCATTTATAATTCATACCATTTTGACGAGAACCAAGGTATTAAATACTTCTTTGTTTAAATGGTTGAGCATATAGACTGACTGGAAGCAAATTTGCCTTACAAAAGTTGACAAGAAAAGCACTATACTGGGAACAGTTAAAGATTGATCAAAGACAAAAGTGAATTTGAGCTTTAGTTTCACATATTGTTACAACATATTTATTTGGTTATAAATATCTTCTTAATCACACCAAAAGCTGAATGCTTTAGTGAAAATCCCTCAAAACTACAGACAAGAGGTAAGACATTCATCCGCTGATTTCTTGTATGAAAAAAAAAATCCTACATCTCAGAGAGTTTAAAATAATCAAAAGAACATTAATGTAATAGGATCAGGTTTACAAATATCCTGTCTTCCCACAAAAAATATAATAATCATGAAAAGAAAATCTGTTACTAAAACAGATATTCAGAAACAACGGACACCATATTACAGGTAAAAGTGAAGTTCATTCAAAGCTTGTGAGGCTCATAGTACAGGGATTGAGGCAAAAGATGTCGATGAAAAGACATTGGTACATCTGACGTCAACAAATGGGTTTCAGGGTCACTCAAGGGGGGTTGTCAGAAATATTTACAAATAAAAACTCACAAATGGAAAAACCGGGCATGGAAAAAATGAGGTGTATAGGAATATAGCAGCACAATGAAAGCATGTAATATACGACAAAAGAGAGTAGAGTGGTTCATTCAAAGTCCGACTTGGTTATAATTTCAAACAAGGTTTTGTGAAACAAAATGATGAGCAATGACGCTTGATATCTTCCGTCTCAAGATTGCTATTTGAACCTTGAGTATTGCAATATTCACAATAAAAATTGAATAGTAAAAGCCTTACAC
Organism: Bullina lineata; assembly: GCA_039654405.1. Lineage (NCBI taxonomy): Eukaryota > Metazoa > Mollusca > Gastropoda > Bullinidae > Bullina > Bullina lineata. The sequence continues at coordinate 11,848 of JBDFRD010557071.1, read as the reverse complement.
AACAATAAAATGGCAATACCGGTAATGGTCTCAAGCCAAGTTTGTTAATATTTTCTTCACTTTGTATTTCCCCTGTCATGACAATGGTTTCCTCTTCAGGGTGTGGGTATAAAAACAAACAAACATGTTTTTATAAAGTATGTTATAAAGCACCCTGATCTCCAGTAAATGCAAAAGATTCTTGGGAATAAGTGAGCTTTGATATAAAGACCCGACAGATCACACAATAACCAGACATTGTTACACTCTTGATTTACACAAGTTTACTTTTAACATCGTCAAAGAAAACATGCAATATTTCAAAGTTTACACATAAAAGTCACGGCTGTAGGATGGTATCCGACATTTTTATTGTAAAGTTATACACTCAGATCTACAGATTGTGGTCATCAAGAAATTGGGCAGAGAGTCATGCCACAACACTATTCCGCATAAAAAGTCAAGTGCGACGACTACATTCACCTGGTTCACATTGAATAATGATGAAAAGAGTCCGAGTCAAATGTGACCTTAAAGTAAGAAAGATATAGGTCATCTTTATGACTCATACAGCTGCAAGTCCAGTTTCACCACCACCTCCCCTGTTTCCACTTCATGAAGGATCAGCCTCTTTGTGATTGGTCCACGCTTCTCTCCACTCTCTTCTAACACATCTTGAATTCGAACTTCTGTGCGTCCCAAGAAATCTGAAACAGAATTTTGTTGAATGATTGGAGAGAGTTTTGAATGATATTAAACCACAACTAAAAAAGATATGTTCTAGTTCTAACAGAAAATCAAAGACAAAGGAAAAATTCTTACAATAAATTATAAACAAATCCCAGGTGTCCATTCCACAAATTTACAAAAACACAGAACAAAAGAAAGACAAAAAACCCACAAGAAAGTTAACGACTCATAAACACTTTTTTTTTTTACCATTTGGTGAATAAAGGTCTCTGTCATAGACAGTGAAGCAAAGGGTATCCCTGTCCACGTCGCGTATCAAGAACTGCATTGAGGCATTCCAGCGAGGATTGAGAGTGCCTGGTATAACCTTAGTGCGATGCTCCTGGGATCCCATGCTCACCTCGCAGTAAGGATCACTCTTACCTGAGTAAGAGGTAAGATGAGGTAAGACAGTAGTAAAAACACAAAAACAGTTTTGGGAAGGCTTGGATTAGAATATACTGATTGTTGATTATGAGGTGTTTGAAATTACTAGTTCATCTATCTGTTTCTGTCCATTTTGTGTAAGATGATAACATATGTGGCATGCTTTTCTCTTGAATATAGCAGTGGAATTTTTACTATGAGCCGAAAAAAACAACATTAATATTAATACTTTTATAAACAACAACATACAATTCATGCCTTACTCATGTGTAATAATCCTGCAAGCAGTGATAAAAGTTAACTACAGGATTCTGGTTTTAAAAAACAGTATCAAAACAGAATATAAATTTTTACTTATTTAATCTATATTACAAGAGTGGATCAGGGGTGTGGCACATCGCCTAAAGAACACATTAATGGTGGAGTGAACAATATTGCAAACCAGTGTAACGTGAAGAACATATGTATGTGCAGCTGTAATACAAAGAGTTAGTCATCGGCAGATTGAGGTTACATTTCATAATTTGGGTGCATTTTTGTCATTTCCATTCTTTCTCACTCTGAATCACCATTTCGGTTGCTGAAGCACACATTGAAGTTCTAAAACTCTTGAAGCAGAAATTCATACACTTTTGCTCAAAATTTGTTGCCTAAGGAAAATCGAAACGTTGGACGGAAAAATTCGGCATATTTTTCCACAAAAAGCAAGAATTTGTATTCTAGGTTCAAAGCATTGTGATGCGTCAACTAAAAAGTGTAGATGCTCTTATAATATAAGCTTCAAATTTTATGTTCTATGAAACCTAAAAAATTATCATGTTAAACATCCACTACAAAATAACAGAATAAAAATGTCCATTTAAAACAACAAAAACTCACTTGTTGGGTCAAAGTCATGTAAATGCCACATGAAATGCTGACAACAACAAATCATTGAAGCAAATAGTCATAAATGAAAAGGAATTTAAATTACATGTCAATATACTAAAGTTATAATCTTATTAATTTCCAGACTTATGCTTGACTCTGATATTTTCTGACTATTGCTTTAAATTTTAGAATGAAAGAAATAAAAGACCTTAGATTACAGGGCAAAATTTCATTTACTATTGGAATAAACATAACCCCAAAACATAGAATTACACACATTTTAGTGGTTTCAAAATTGCTGTCTCCTTGAATTTAAGTTTAAACGAGGGCTTGATTTTTTAAAAAAATGTTTGTGGCCGGGCCAATATAGATATATTTGTAATAGTATGACAGAAACAATACCAATTTATTACACCTTACATATATTGTATATTACTTATTTTATATATGTTTCAAATTTTAATGGTAATGATTTCAATGCAGCCCAAATGCAAAAGATTGTACACATTTTTTTGTTATATATATATATAAGTTTTAACAATAAGCTTTTAACAAGACACTTGTGCACTGTGCAGTAAGTAGTATTTACCAACAACCAAAGTTAAAAAAAAGAATAAGAACAACAACAAAAAGAAATCAAAATGAAAAGAATTTCTACTATCATTCCTCTACACATACACACATACACATTCTGACATACGTATTAGTACATGTATTCTGTTTATGATGTGAATCAGTTTCGCCCATCAAGATATGGTGTAAACATTCAACACCTTTTCAAACACTGTCAGTTCATTAAAAAATCAATAAAACATAACACACATGTATAAATAATACACAACGCTTTGTTGATGGTCAGGGGTATTATTGCTGCAGCAGTTAAAGCAATTATTTTCCTAAAACTCTGCATTGCTGTTGAAATAAAACTGATAGAGTAATTCTATAAGGCCCTAATTTAGGTACAAACTAATACTTTTCAAATTTAAGGATGTGTAACACAAGTTACATTTTTCAGTAAATTACGCCAACTTTTTCTCTCCAGAACTTGTTTTAAAAATCTTGACATGCGAAACTGGTATCAATCAATTGTTGTAGCTTTAAAGACAAATGTGGGTTTTACATTTATGAGTACATTTAAGATCAATTCTTAGTAGAGTTAGTTAAAAAGTGAACAATATTTTACTACACTTGCGCTTCAAGTGTTATCAACATAACAATGTTAAAAAACACTGCACTGTGTCACACCACAAAACTCACAGACCAGGAAAATTCTCTTACCATTGGCGTCGGAAGCCTTGAGATGAGAAGCTTCCTGAATTACCACCAGGATTCTGCCAACACTAGGGCGCTTCACTATCAAATAAACAAGGACAACAAAGAAAAACCATAACAAACATGCTTGAGTGAAAGCTACCAAACTAGAACAAAGCATTTGGTGAAGTGTACAGGCAAGGAGTTCGCAAGAGGCAATAATTTCAAATTCATGCAATAAAAAAAAAAAAGACATTTTCATAAGTTGTATTCTACTAGCAAAAACACTTGTCTAACAGTTACACGTGGACTTACATTGAAACAGTCATTTCAAATGTTACTTCTAAGACAGTATACTCAGTACACTCCCACTAAGACTTACACAGAAAGCAAAAAGTAATCCTTCATCGATCAGAAATAGATTAAAAAGGATAAAAGATCAAAGTAACTTTTAAAACCTGGTTTTTAAATACATGTAACATTATTACTAGAATCAAACATTTTTTAAAAAGTAAGTCAAATAAAAACTAATCATTTACTTAACAAATCTGTCGAATAAATACATTAGCTAGCATCAATCACAGCTGTGCCTATATTAGTAAATGAATCTAAACTTTGAACTTTTTTGGCTTTTCCCCTCTTTGAAACCTTGTAAGACTTATGGAATTTATAAAATAGTACAGAAAAGATGGCACTTCAGCCTGGTTTAAAGATTAAAGAACGCGCGTTACAACAAGACACAACACGTCTGTAAACATCATCAATTCCTTCTATTTACAAACAAATGTACAAAAAGAAAGTATTTATTGTGCATACAGAGTGACACCAAAAAAAAAAAAAAAAAAAAATCGAAATCATTAAAATAAAGAGTGCATGCAAACAAACAAGAGAGCGGAAAAGTGGATGATTTGATTCTACACCGACAAGTTGCAGGAGCAGCCACGTGTGAGCACAACACCAAAAGACCTGCAGGCTTTGAAGGGGGGAGGGGAAAGCCCCACTGGAACCTACCGGTAGCATCACAGGGAGGCCTGAGCCTGACCCCTTCCTCCACTACCACCAAAACACGGCCCACTGGTTTGGCACGTAAGACTGAGCGTATTAAAGGCACAATTGTTATGGCATAAAACTCAACACAGTATCACATGATAGCATTCATGAAACAGTAGAGAACTTCTTGTAACAAGACTTTATAAACAGAAAGGGAAAAAAATTAATTCAATGCTCAATTAAAATTAGAACATCCCTCTTTTTTTTTTTCTATACACAAATTTCCTTGAGAAACAAATAAAACTAAATGTACTTGACCATAACAAAAACCAACCAAATAAATAAATAAATAAAAAATAAAAACAAAACAAAACAAGGTCCAAACAATACAAAATAAACGTTATTTCCGAGCACCCTTCTCCACACTGAACCTAGGCATAATAAAGACATCCCTAGCAAAAATACCATACAGCGGGAACATACAATATCAGGAAGGTATCAACTGTAGCATCATGACCATAGTTATGATGACACAACAAATCTATTTTTCCCTTCCTCCGTTCACTTTACTCTCTTTCTTGTCCACTTTACTCCCTTCCTCCGTTCACTTTACTCCCTTCCTCCGTCCACTTTACTTCCTTCCTCTGTTCACTTTACTCCCTTCCTCCGTTCACTTTACTGTGGCTGGATACAGGCACTAAATCTTTATGCATGAACAGGAGAACAATTAAAACACAGGGCCACCATCACAAACTCATAAGAAACAAAACACAAAAAATGAACCAAACAAAAAGGAAAGCAAATAGAATGAAGAAAAAACAAACAATAAACTGCGACAATCCATCTATTACAATCACACAGGAACCCTTTTCTTCAGACAAGATGGGTTTTTTTTCTTTGTTTTTTTTGTACAAAGCCAAATAATTTAACCCTTTCACTGCCAGCTATCTGTCTCTGACTCCTAGCAAAACATCGTTTTTTATAAATGAAACAGTGAGAGGAACCCAATTAAAAAAACCCACTTATATCAGAGTTCTTTTTGTTGGCTTTAGTGTGGAAAGTAAGTGGGTGTTATGTTAATTAATATTAGGAAGACCATGAATTTTGGCAATAAGCAAATATTGCTTTTGGTCTATCGGTAAATTTGACAGTGAAAGGGTTAACTTAACAATTCACTAAGGTAGGAAAAATGGAAATGAAGGACCTGAGAGCCACTTGACCAAAACCTACCAGAATGAGCTCGCTCCAGCTTGTGTTTAGCTTTATCCTTATAATGTTTGGATGCTGTCTCAATTTCCTTCACCCAAGTATCCCTGTTGGAAATCATGACTTAATCAATTGAAAAAAAAAATGCTTTGGATCAGATACAATTATTATGAATATTTGCCTTAGAACTTCTATAAAGCTGGGAGTAAAACCGCATGACCAAATCACAATCACTAGATACCACCACCCTGATCAGGTGGAACAATATTTTTTTGGGGGGGGAGGGGGAGGCCACAAATCTGACAAGGACTCGTGCAGTTAGTTGCTTGTCCTGTTGGTGCAACAAAAAAGACAGGAAAACCAACACAAGCAAAACTCACACACAAAAAAAAGTAGTTCCTTCAAGGCCAATGAGGCCCACAGAGCCAGATCTTATCCCAGTTTCCAAAACATGAAGTGGAACAGATGATATTTACTTCATCTTCTAGACAGGACAATAGTCTGTCATAGGTTTACTTCCCCAGCAGAATATGCCGGTACCTAATTAGCACCTGGGTGGGGAGAGGAAAAATGGTGTAAAGAGTCTTTCTCAAGGCCACATTATGGTCACCTCCTGGATTCCAACCCTGGACCCTTGGATTAGGAATCCAACGTTCTAACCATTCGGCCACCGCACCACCTATTTTTGATTTAATATCTGAAATAAAAGTATTGGCAGGTAGGAAATAAAAAAAAAAAAAGAGGCTAAACTGAGTGGACCTTCACAATAGTATTCAGAATCATTTGAAGTGACGGTTACAAACATTTCCCGATTAATGCTACATTAATTACTGTATTGTACCTTCATCTTCTTCATTTTCTCTTAGATGGTGACATTGATGCAGGAAATGAAATGCACTGTCTTCTGTAAACCAACCAGTTTGGCCTCTAGAGGGGTTTGGTAGGGCCACATCGTAATTTTTTTTTTTCTGTTTTTGTACAGTGGACAGTTTTGTAACACATGTTTCACTACCATCTCATCAGTGTCACAAGGGCAATTTGGTCTCTCCACTACTTTGAGTCGATGTCAGACATGCAAACCCCATTTGAGGCTTGGAGTGATCATGAGCTGAACTCGCAGTAAAATGAGGACCCAAAAGAGTAATTTTACTGCACACAAGGATAATGCCAGAGAACGTAGAATGCAATGGCGATGAGATTTAAAATCATTTATCTTGCGTCTTTGCCGTAATTTGGCTGTAAATTGTCACTTCTCGTGGCTCCCTGTAATTTCTTACGGTGAACCCGTAAAGTTCGCATATCTGCTACGTGCACCCTCAGTCAGGTATGTATGATCACTTGCTGTTGGCAAAAGAAGATGCCATTTGTCATCATCTGAATGCTCTGGGTGTTCTTCTTTCTACTTCAAAGCATAATTGTTCTTGATGACTTTTACACTTTCATAGTTAACTTTTCTATTGCATGACATTTAAGCTAATTACAAACCTATACCTGAATCATTTGTGACGTTTTTAATGAGCATGCACCATTCAAGAGTAAAGCAATAGTAACAGAAGACTTTATAAGAAAAACAAGGAAAGGGATAGATCTGTATTGGCTCCCAATATGAAACCATAGCAATTAAATAAAGTCTATGTGAAGAATAGAACACTATGACAGTTTTAAGCAGTAAGGAAAATAAAAGCAAACCTTTCAATGGCAGAGACGGCTTTCAGGTTCATGATTCTGTCACTAGTGATGTGGAACTGGCAAGGATCAGCCTCATCAGCTGACTTCTTCACAAGGACTTCATTCAGGAATATGGGCTGTAGTGTTAAGGTTATGTGAATTGTAACATCATTAATTTTGATGGACACTACTTATGTTACCATCTTTCAAAAATCCTATCTCGTAAAAATTGGCAGCTGATTTTAACAACATTTACCCATTTATACTTTTGTCTTTTAAAATTTTTAAGGAACCCTGGATACCAAGCTAATATCAAATACATAAATCAAAAATTTTGCATTGAAATTAAAAAAGCCTTAGCAGTTAAAGCAAAAACATAAAAGAACCTCAAAGATATTGAGAATGCAATGTCTATCTATGAATCAGAACAAAAGATTAGAAACAATTAACAAAGACAAATCATTTGCATCATTTTAAGCAATCTAAGTAAACAAATCTTACTGAGCGGTACATCTTGAAAGCAGTGCTTGTTTCATAGAGCTTAAGAGTGCTGTAGGTTGGACCCAAGGGCCGAGAGGTGTGTGCAAGCAGCAGGAAATCATTGAAGAGAAAGCCCACAAGCTCTTTATTGCTCTTAGTCTGCAGATACAGGTTATCATGAACATATCAGCAAGCCAGAAGAACAGCAATTCATATTGTAAAATGCATACGGAGGTATTTGCGCAAAACCTTGCCAAGTGCATTTATGCTGATAAAAAGATAATTATTTAACTGAAGCTGTAAGATGTACTACAGTTATTTGGAAACCACAAGTGTAAGTGCTTATCTTTAATCTAGAAAGAATTCAATGTGTGTTGTCAGCTATACACTATATGTACTTCACTTTCTTACAACTTCAGAGCTTTTTTATTAATTTATCAATTTTTACACTGAACCAATCATACAAGAATTAAATGGGACAAACCTTTATTGCTGCACTAATTTGATATCAGCATATTTTTCCTTTTAATAAGTTTTCAAGAATAACATTTAACAAATGAAGCCTGACAACCAAAAATACAGGGATAATTTTTTTTTTTTAATTCAAGAAGTAGAAATTGTGAGAGAAATATTTATCAAATTCATTCATACTTAAATAATGCTTATAAAATGGATTCATAGATTTCACTGAAAACAAATCTGTATAGATCTACATTCATATGGTACTTCTATTGTCATAAATCAAAACTGAAATTTTGTTGATATTTTCATTTCATAATTATTTTTGTTATTGCGATAGAAGTCACATGCAGAGCATGCATTTGAAAAAAACATTTTTTTCTTCTTCTTTTTAATTTTTGAAACCTCTGAAATCACAATCTGATCTTACCTTATAGAGAATTCCTGAAAAAATGACTCGTCTAGGACCAAGACAATTTGTCATTGAATTGAAAGTGATATTCTGAAAAGGAAAAACATTTTCAAAGAATTATGTACACTGGTAATAACTTAATATATTTTCTCAGTGGATTCATTCACTTTTTATCTTTTTTTTTTTAAACGTTGTATTGTTTACAAATATTATGACTTCTATACAAATAAACACAAAATAAAAGAAATTTAAAAGTATTTAAAGACTGAAGTGAATACTCAAAAAGCAGTCACCTACAGAACTTCTCTTCATGGAATAGAATGATAAAGATACAGTGTCCATGATATCAGAATAAGCAATTAGTGAATCCCTTCAACACAACATTAAAAAAAAAAGACAGCTATAACTGAAACACAGCTTGATGTTGTCAAAAATGCCTGATATCATTATTAAGATTCTATTTGCCTCAGTATGAGAGAAATGAAGAAAGTAAATAAAATAATATCGACCTGCTATACAAATCTTAACAAAGGCATTATAGAGAAAGATTTGTTCTTGTTTTACTTAGCAAGTGCACAAATGATAAGATGGATGATCCCTTACCTCAGCAAGACCATCACAGTGGACATTACGCTGAATCCACTCCAGACAGTCTGAGTTCTGTCGTTCCTTGACACACTGATTGGCCTCGGCACATAGCTCCTGAGCTAAAGTCAAGGCTTCTTCAATGTTGCTCCTGTCAGCATGCTCTGATGGTGTATGTGCTAGAATCTGTCCACAATTGAGGAATATAATTTGTTTAGGTCTTGTTCTGTTATCTTAAAGTGAAGAGATTTGTGGACTAATGCTCCATTCGAAGGAGATAAGAGACAATATTGAATACCTTCTCAATAAATTAACTGAACATTTATATTTGAGTAACTTTCAACATTGTCTAGTTTGTGCACAAGTTTGTATCCATAAATTAATGCACTTTCTTACTTAATCCTCTTCGTTCCCGGAGGAGCAAAGGGCTGCCAAATTAATGTACAGAATACTTTTAAAATAACTTAAACTTGTGAACTAATGCTACATTCAGAGGAGATAAGAGACAATATGGAATACCTTCTAAATGAATTATCTGGCCATTCATATCTGAGTAACTTTCAACACTGTCTACTTTGTGCAAAAATTTGTAACCATCAATGAAAATAATTAAACACATAGTATTTTTAAGATAATAACTCTTTACTCACGAATAAAACAAAAATTAGTTTTCACCTTTTCTATGAGCAATGGGTAGCGAGTGATCCTCTGCATAGGCTTCAACAGATAGCCACTCAGGTGAACACCCTTGACCTTAGGGTTCTGCATTGATGCCTATTGGACATCCAAAAAAAAAATTATTTTACATTATGAGGCTGTACCAGAACCTTGTTTGTCATCATTGTTACAAACGAAAATCTTCCAGGAGTAATAATTCATCAATCCAAGTTTTTCAGCGTTACAAACATGAATAATATGAGAGCTTGAAAAATAAAGAAAATTTAATCAGGACATTATTGTATCTAAGCAACGACCAGAAAGTTTCCGTTCAGAACTATAATGATGCAGACACTACTGTATATATTTGTCATATTATGTGAGACTTTATGACCTCAATTATAATGCCCGCAAATGATGTATGGCTATATTATTCATATCAATCTGTTGCTTCTAACCAAATTAGTGAGAAGCTCAAAGCATTTCTAAAGTCTGAGTTATTTACCAAATGACTTTCATACACCTATAAAGACAAAATTGTAATGTTTTGGGGTGTGAACTTCTGGCAAAGAATTATACATAAACTTGTCTAAAGATAAAATATGTGCTTTGAATGAATTGTTTGAGAACCTTCTTATGCAGAAGCTACTTCTAGAATAACGTGCTCATACATGGAGATTAGCAATCTCTAATCTTCTATGCCACGGCACAAAAATTTCCTTTTTTTGTACATTTCTTTTTGTCTTGAAGACAATTTTCTTTTTCAAAACTTAGTTGTCTTTTATACTAGGAAAGTTGGAGTGTCTTGTTTCAAAACAAAAATATTACTCTTTGAGCCTTAACTCATGGATCCTCAGTGAATGATGTTGAAATAATTCTCAAGCCCACACTAAACATAGCCCACGAGCAAATTCTCTCATCATCCAGACTCACTTTATGAAACTCTTGGAATGATGTACTAGTCTCTGCAGCCCTCTGAAGCACAGCTGCTGCTGACAGCTGACAACTGCAAAACCTCATGTAGGGATTCATGTGTGGAAGCTGTTTTAGAGACACACAGAGCAAAGCAAATCCATCAGTGAAAGGAAGGATGTAAAATATAATCAAATGAGGGAAGGAGAAACAAAAAGCAGGGTTTACCAGTTTACCCATAGGCCAGATCTTAATAAAAACCAAACTTTTTTTAAAGGATTTATGCTACTTAATTTTGATAACTATGCTAATCAGTCAACTTTTACTTTTCTCATGTGTTGAGGCTTTAGAAAAACTTCAATTTTTCATGTTTTATTTACTTGTAACAATGGACCAGCGTCTTGACTTGACGTGATCTGATCAACTTAATGGTGCTAAAACTGGAATTAGCTCCACCTCTTTCGGTTTTATTGGCTTTGAATGAACTTTTTATTTGAACACAAAATTTTAAGGGCAGTGCTGCACTTCTTGGTTTTGTTCAACTAGTAATTTGATCCTCTTTTTTCTGAGACTACATTCAGCTTTCTCTGTTCTGTTCCATCAACATTTTGAGCTGGTTGATAACCAGGTGTATTTCTATTACAAGTACAATTCAGATACAAAAATGCACTTGTTTTCAGGGCAAAATACATTTTTCAGGACTTTACATTTTGATTCACAATAAATCTTACCTTATGAATGAGATAAAACCACTAACTGAATAAAACAAAGTAGAATTTGACAAAGCAATAAACAGTGAACTTACACTTTCACATAAAATATCTCCAATAATCATAATCACTCCCTTTTTGCCAACCATCTTCTTCCTCACTCTCAAAGCTCTGCAGAAAAGAAAATTAATTATGAATGAAATATGATATGAGAAAAAGTATTTAAAACATTCTTTTTTTCATCAAATAGGTCCATCTATCATCATAGTACACGGAATCTTTCAAGACGATGGATTCTGTACAGGTATTTCACTAAACAAATAATACATACTTAATTATCAAACTAGAATACATCAAACAAGGCAAGACAAAAGCCTTAGTGGGAGATTTGTTATTACATGCCTTGAATTGCCTCTGCAGTGGAACCTCCAAGAAACATGAAAACAGGGAAGGCCAAGGGAAACTTGGAGAAGATGCATGGAGAGAGACAAGGAAGGAACAGGACAAACATGGTCAGAACTGGCAAAGTTATCCCAGGACAGAATAAAGTGGA
>JBDFRD010557070.1:0-30239 GCA_039654405.1 Bullina lineata | reverse complement strand
CCCCCCAGCTTTTAGCTTTCCGTTGTTTCCAATGTAAGGTATTTGCGATGCGGCTGTTTACCAGTCTCCGAAGTAAATGTCCCACCCACCGACAGCTGCGTTGTCCGAGCTCAACTTGTGTTGGTACTTGTCCAATCTTATCACGGACTTTGGAGACTTTCTGGTCAAGGAGGGAAATTCCTTCGTAAAGGGAAGTAATACTGCCTATTAGATGGCTCCTTAAAGCTAAACGAGTGATGTCCCTCTAGAGTTACGTCTTATCCCGTACTTTCCAGGTTTCTGATCAAACGGGAAAGAAAGTTATCTTCTTAACCCTTTCACTGCCAGCTATCTGTAACTGAATCCTAGCAAAAAGATCTTTCTTTTTTAATGAAATAGTTGGAGGACTCGATTAAGAAAAACTAATGTAGAGTTCTTGTTCTTCATTTTTGTGCGGGAAAGAAGTGGGCGTTAGGTTAATTAATAATAAATACTTAAATAAGGATCCAGCGAATTAACACGATTAATGTTGGGAATTAGCAACATAGCTTTTCATCGATCGTTGACGTTGGCAGTGAAAGGGTTAAAGGGAAGTAATGCTGTCATAAAGATTGCGGCTAACAGCCAAACGAGTGATGTGCCTGTAAAAGCAGTTCACTTCGTTTGTGAACTGATCAAGCGACATTCCAAACTTAGTTTCGGTTTCGCTCTCCTCCCATTGCATTATATTATTGTACAGGGATCTTTCTGTGTATGCTTGGTTATGGAAGCAACTTGGCCATTCCAGCCTTTATAAATGAGGTCACTTTCACTGCCAAATGCACAACTATTTATTATTATTATTTTGAAATAAGAATAAGAATAATATTTTAATATTTAACGTCGTTTAATACTTCATTTGACTAATTTACTCATATTTCAACTTCGAGTAAAAAAAAAACCCAATAGACTCATATCCTGTAAGAGCAACTTAGAGATTGCACCGTTTGAGAAGGAAAAAGAAGGGAAAAAAGGGGGGCATAATTTCATTATAAAACTGGGGCTGCCGAGAAGCAAACAGAGTAAGTCAAAACAGTAACGGTCTGGTTTTGTTTTGTGGCGTTCTTATATTGGAAGTATTCTGCCCTACCGTTCCTGTTTTGACGTACATAATTTCATTAGCCTCAAAGTAATAGTCTCAAGTAATCCGGCCCTAAGGGAGGTGCCAAATGAACTTTATTTTATTAGCAGTTTTGTTTAACTTCACGTCTGGACGGGGAACAAAAAGAATGGACTTAGAACATTTTGATGGATTACTCTGGTCAGGGCACAGACTAATGTTATTTTGTTATCTGTGGGTCAGGGCCAAGGAGGGAGGGCACATAGAGAAGAAAGAGAGAGAAGGGGTGAGCTTAGAGAGAGATATAGAGGGGGGAGAAAGAGAGAGAGAGAGAGAGAGAGAGAGAGAGAGAGAGAGAGAGAGAGAGAGAGAGAGAAAGAGGGAGAAAGAGAGAGAGAAAGAGAGAGAGAAAGAGAGAGAGAGAGAGCGAGAGAAAGAGAGAGAGAGAGACAGTGTGCACATTTAGAAAGATGACAAGGAAGTATCGGGGTGATGGGATTACAATGAAGCCTTGCTTGTCCGTAATAAAAGAGTAGAACTACATGCATGATTTGAATGATTGGCATGCAGCGTGCTCTGGGTATATTATAGAAGAGGGGAAAGTATTTGCCAAAGAAAAGACATAAACATATTGCACTAACACAGATGGCTTAAACGTTGTGTCGCTTTATCCTTCTCTCTATCCTTAAAAGAAATCTTCCAAGGTTTTTTTTTTTTTGCTTGCTTTTTGTCGTCATTGCAAACATTAATTGTTATCATTCGGCCCTTTGTAAATTTTTTAACTAACCAAAAAGATTTCCTGAAGCATTAGTATGTACTGCGTGCTTCTGATCAATATTATGCATGATCATTTTTGTTTACATATACAGACAACATTCAGTCCACAGATAAATGGACATGCATTTGTGTTATATTGGTGGTCATCGCATTTATGTACAGGCAGGAAAGCTGTGATAGTTAAACCATTATGAAGCTCCTTTGCTGAGAAAAAATAATGTACAAACAGCCTCGTTGTGAGTTTTTCTGTAAAAATGAGCCCCCACAATCAAAATACGTGACAAACAGATGAGTATGTAGAAGAATATTGTGACCATGCATAAAAAAAAAAGAGAAAAGAAAAAAATGACAACAAAATTTAAGATGATAGCGTAAAGTATCACCATGCAGCCATCACCAGTTTAAAAAATAAAGTAAGCATCGTGTCATCCTGAACACAAAAGTTTTTTGATGAAGGAACCCCACTTTAGAAAAAAAAAGGAGAAAAAATTTATAACGAGATTTTATTTTTGACGTACATTTTGTATAAAAAAAATATTTATATATATAAATAAAGACTCCAAAATCATTGAAAATTAACAATATCTTTTCAAAGATAGTGACACACAAATGGAATAAAAAATCTTTTCTTTTCTTTTAGAAAAATTGTAATCACTTTTTAAATTCAGATTCTGTAATAATAGTATCATGTAGTCTAACCTTTTGATTTATTTTTAAAAGGGCTTATTTGCGCCTAGATTATTTTTGGTACCCTTTATAAAATACTTTCTTATTGCATACTAATAAGCTAAGATCAATTTGGCCCACATACAGGAAAAAAGAAGGCGTGGCTAAGAAGAAGGGTAACTCTAAAATGAAGGAAGCAAAAACTATGGAAATGATGGTGATGGTGATAGTGGTGATGATGATGGTGATGACAGATGACGATCACAGATGGTCAATGACAAAGACGATTGTGAAAGTGACCATAGAAAGAGCACTGTGACAATTAAGGTTGAAAATGACAACACTACTAAGACTGCTGACACGACAGTGATGAAGATGATGATGGGGATGTTGATGGTGATAATAATGGTGATGATGGCAACAATGACAATTTTATTTACAGTAACAACGATAATGCAGAAGACAATAATAATAATAATACGGAATAAATAAGAGAGAATAAAAGTCAATAATGTAGCAAAGGCCATCATCCAAGGGTGCCCTTGTCTTACCATGATACGCAGGTCTTTGTCTCGCTGTTGTAAAACAATGTAAAAATGTTAGTCAGGAAAACTAAGTACAAAATAGCAGTCATTCCTATGGAAAAAATATAAAACTTCCATAAACTAATAAAGTTCTATCTAAAAGTACTGTATTTTGCTGTTAGAAACAAAAACAAAAAATCAAAGAAAAAAAAGAAAAAATATAACCACTAGATAGATATCTATATATTGTCAACTTTATGCAGTTTTGCTTTTAAAAGTATAGGTATGAATACAATGAAACAATTCAATTTTATTTGTGTAAAAAGAATATTATAAATATATCATACTTGTCTCTGTACAGGCCAAATTAATATAATCAATACATTTCATACATTATTGCAATTGCAATTGTCATTGTTCATTTTGTATAGAGCTAATCTTCTGGTACTTAATTTCAACTATTGAAGAAAATAACTGAAACCAGTTGAGAAGACTGAGCTAGTAATGTTGACCATTGTCGAATTAATTCTATAATGATTTTATGCATCTTTGTAATATGCTTAAAATAATAATGTCTAAAGAAATGCCCCCTGTTCCTTGAAATGTCCTGTGTTAAAGAAGTAAATTCATCACAGAACAATGAACAACATGATGACATGATAGACTTTCAATCGCTTAAAAGGAATATTAGAGGCTACTAACTTTCTTTAGTATAAGACAAATGAAAAAATAAAAGAACTGAACTGTTGGCAATAAATAAACAAATAAATAAATAAATAAATAATAGCATTTCTGTAAGTTAACTAATATTAATAATAATAATAATAATAATAACAATAATAATAATAATAAAATAAGTAACAAGAACAAAAAGGACATTAAGGTGAAGACAAGTGACATACTGTATCTTACTGTACCATTCTCCATGTTCCCCATACTGTGCTGACACATTCATTATTTGTTAGTTATAA
The DNA here is from genome assembly GCA_039654405.1 of Bullina lineata. Taxonomy (NCBI): domain Eukaryota; kingdom Metazoa; phylum Mollusca; class Gastropoda; family Bullinidae; genus Bullina; species Bullina lineata. Next base: position 26,223 of record JBDFRD010557070.1, on the reverse strand, counting down.
TACAAGTCAATGTACTTATTCAACTGAAGAAAATATTCTGAGCATGGCACGATAATGTAAAAATCAACATGCAGAGAAAGCAAATAGTATATATTATTATTATTAAGCCTCTTGTGTAGATTGCAGATTATATATAGATATACACGCTGGATAGAGAAACCGGGGCTTTTTTTGTTAGAGTTTTTTCCCGCATGCAACCCGAATAGGTTATATTATAATAAATGCCTGACGCATTCAATGCATATAAAATGAATGTACAATGAGGTATGGGATCATATAATATGCAAGATATGAGAAGACTTACATGTAATGATACAGTAATCATAGCAAAGAATGCTCTTCCACAACAAGCTTCTACAGGCCAGAATCAAAGTATGCATCAGCTGTCTAAACATTATTTTCGAAAAATAGTGTGTTGTCAAAGGAAACAAAAGATAAAACTGACCGATTTGGAAGATTTATTTACAAGTAGGCTAATATAAACACACAGCCTATCATCTTTATCACTTGAATGATGCAAATGAATGATCATATCAAAGGAGATTCAAGAAAATCTGGCCTGCATTGTCAAAGATATTTATTTCATACATGGGAATATGATCAGCGAACATGCTTATGTCAATAATTTTTTTCTTCCGAATCTCAATTTTTTTGTATGTGTTGATTTAAATATATCAAGATTCATATAGAAGCAAGACATTGTAGGATATTAAGTTATAGATAGGGATTGGCCTGCTTACCATCAGCAATGTTTATTTTTAAGCTAAATGTTAAACTATAATAATAGAATTGAGAAAAAGAAATTATTTCTTGTATTTATTTCATTCCATATCTTTAAGTCCCCACTGGTCTTGCTCTTTTGATAGAATTATCATGCCACAATGGACGTCGCCAGTTGATGTCCAAGCAGATTCCTGTTTGATGTTGATATCAAATGGACTTGCACTTTGGCTGGTCTGATCACTGTTGAAAATCTTTAAAGGGCCTAAAACGTGTCATTCCGGCTACAACAGTATCATCACTAGGACATAATGTAAGAATTTCATCCAGGTTGATGCTCCACTCATTCTTGTTACTCCACTCAGCAAGCCCCCAGATTTTCCTGTGCCTCTTTCAGTTTGGGCCCTCCATATACTTGTTCCACTGACCACCAGGCCACTTCAATTTAGTTAGAAGACCCACAGATGATGCTCCATGATGCTCTACTTCTCACCTGTTTTTCAATCAGTTTGTTGGTCAGTCGGGCTGTGTTTGTCTTAACTCCTCAGTTTTAATGAATATCAGTCTTTGTGAATGCTATTTGTTTTAATAGAAGCAATATCAAGCAACTACTGTAGCATACTCATATTCATAGAATGATTCATTAATAAAGTAACAACAACAAATAAAAGTATACTGGCTCTAGGGCTGAGCTATAAATGATTATTTTTATATTCAGCAGCAACTACAAAAAAAAAAAAATGTCACACAAAAAACTGTCAGATGAAGCATCAGTTTCATGTATCTGACAAGCTGTACATGTAGTTTAAAGTAATGAAGAAACATCTGCACCGTCTTTCTAAAATAAAAGACAGGTTTTGCAAGGATCAGTCATAAGCTTTTAACTGTATATTATTTACTCACAAAAACTGAAAGTTTTAAAATAAGTCTTCATTAACTATAATATAATAATATATATTTTTACAGGATATTCAGTCCTATTGAGGAAAGACTAGAAGGTTGTCATAGCAAAGTCATGAAGTACATTGTAAGTCTTCTTACCAGATCTCCAGATGAAAACTGACTCTGTGGTTGGGACTTAATGACAGGGAACACAATTATTAAGGGAGGATAGGAAAAAACAAAGAAGGATGATCCTTGACAGTTCAGTTCATAGATGGCTTTGATCATGAAAATATGTCCTTAAACAATTTGTTTTTTAATTAAAAAGAAAAAAGTATACCTTTGTCTCATTTGAACAGTCAATGTATTTTTGCAAATTGCAACAAATAAAAAGGACACTGACATTTCAAATGCTAAAAAATGTTTCATCCTTAATTCTTTTTACTAAGCATTTTAATTACAGTTTTGAAATTACTTTTATTGTACACTGCATTAGTTGTGTTTACTTTATTTTAATACATTTTTTGTTTTGAAAAACAACTCAAAGGTTGTATTGTTGGTCTCTTACCATGTTTTATTTTTTAATCCTACAACCTACTTATTTCATGCAATATGATGCTCTGAACCTGAACTTTGTTAGATTTCCTATAGCTTCGTCATTCTTTCATGTGCATTGATACTCTGTACGTAAGAATGCTACATACGGTAAGCAACCAAAGCATACTGAAAAACGATGTGAGAGCTACATAAATACACAATCTGAGCATCCCCAGCAAATAATATCTGTTATTCTCTGAGATAAAGAATACCTATGTGGAGGCGCTATGAAAAAGACTCTAGAAATATTTACATGGCCCATTTAAAAAAAACTACCATTTCAGTCTTCATTACGGTTTATCAATAATTTGTACATTGTACAAATCATTTGAAAGGAGAAAAAGCCTTTTGCACCAGAAAGTCGGCAAATAAAGATTCTTAAGTGCAGGGGTTACCCTTCTTTTTAACCTATCCTAATGCTTTGAAGCAAATTAGGAAACTCTTAATTGACTGAACATGTCGCAAGATGAGAAATGAAAGGAAGGAATTATTACAAGATATGCTAGGAACATACAGACAGAAGATGAAACATTTACAGTTTAATAATCTGTTCTTATATAGCAGAATTGAAACCAGGATTTGATCAGAACATAGGAGACTGTGGTACATGTACTGTATAGTGCTTCAATGTTGTGCTCGCATGTGCAAAATAATACCAATACAGGGTGTGATTCTTTTTTTATAGGATACATAATATATGAATAAAAATCACAATATATAAAACAGATGCGCGTATATATTATGTATAATATACAGATATACTTAAAAAAATATTATACAACTCTGGGAAGGAAGAAAGGCAGTTTAACGAGTCTGAACTTAAAATAAACAGAGAACAGTGATCAGTACCCAATGCTTTATACACAAATTGGTTAAAACAAAAAGGGATTTTCAAACATAAGATATTTCACTTCCGATGGGTTTGTGGGGGAACTCTATCGGAAAAAGAGAATAAGTCAATTTTGACAGAACATGCATTACATAAAACTTCTAACGGGCCTAGTCTAAGATAGGCATGAATGTTAGTGGTCAAATCTTTACCTGGATTGCCTGTAAAGGGTTATGGAGAAAAGAAAACATAAATTCATGACAACAATGAAAGCAACACAATGAAAGTTCATCTGACTTAAAATAATGTTTGTGATCATAACCTGTACCAGCAATGTCTTGAATGGCTTTTGAAAATTCTAGTTGTTTCTAAGAGTTGAACATTGTTTAAACAGACCATCAGTTTGGATACATTTCAGTAAAGGCTAATTTTGTCTTAGATTTAAGGTTATAACTTTCGGATCAAGTTGCAAAGTGTTTTTATTTGCCTACAGTAGTTAGAATATTGAAGAGTATTATTCATCGATTCAGTGCTGAATCACTCTTTCAATCAAAAAAAGAATATTTTAATTTCAACTTGAGCCAAAAATTTCAACATATATTTCTGTGAACGCTGAAAACTACTGAAAATATGTTTGAAAAGCTATTAGAACTTCTTCTAAGAAAACTCAGCGTCACAGAAAAAAATGTTGAAATTTCAAGATGATCATCTGCTTTTGAAAAAAAAAATTTCCGACTCTGTATCATTAAATACATGTACAGCAGATGGCACAAGTGTAGATTCTGATATGATTCACAATAAAAACATGTCAAACTATTTTGAAACTTTTTATATTCCTCTTATCTCAAGAAATGTGGAACTCTTTTGTATGCGGTACACTGGAAATAAAAAGATAACAGCCCACACTCAATCAAAGAGAAATGAATAAAACAGAATATTCAAGACGTATACTGAGGCTCCAGAATTAAAAAAGTAAATAAACATATGTGCTCATGGACAAATCTTGCAGAAAATGTAACCACATGTTAAATATCATAAAACTAGGATTTGGCAACCTAAATTTAGCAATAATGCACACAACAACAACAACACACACACACACACACACACACACTCCATCCTGAAAAGTAAATAAAACAAAAATAATTAAAGGCAAAAAAATTCAATAACGAAAAATAAGTAGGATAAAAAATGTTAATTTGTTGGTGTTCAAAAATTGTGTGCATCACCTTGTGAGTTCCTACAAACATCCCATCCCACATGATGCCTGTTTTCTCACCTGTGCTTTTTCTTCGATGTTCACTGGCTGCACCAAACTGGACCACTGAGCCCAGGACCCGTACTGCTTTTTGATGTACACATGGTCAAACACAGTTCCCCGCTTGGGGATAAGAAGGCCCCTAGAGAACTTGAGATCTTTAGGTCTAATAGCAGAGGAGAAAAAGCAAACGTGTTTTTGTCACAATGCAAATGTAAATTGCCACAAAAAATGTTTAAAAGTAAAGCAAAGAGGATATTATGTAGTAAGTTTAAAATGAATTTGAATCAGACAGCTTTTCTCTACCATTTTTCCAACAGACCTTTCTTCTAAAATGTAGGCCTTCAGAAGTCAGATTTTGGTACGACATGAATCAAGAAAGAAACTCGCAAATCACCTCCTAAGCTTTATGCTCTGTTTACAAAGAAAAAAAAAATCAGCTTCTATTTTCCCCTTCATAGATCTATATGAACAAAGAAAAATATCAAACAATCACAAAATTACATGACTGTCAAGAAATAGGTATTTATTACAAAGCAAAGCAAGCTTACTTTGGATACTTGTCCTTGGTGCCTTCCATGTCACAGAGAGAGCGAAAAAACTCATCAAACTTGATCCGTGAGTTGGCATCCAGTGTGGCACCGACAGACCAGACCACAGAGAAGAAAAAGTAGGAAATAAGCATATTGGTGCGTTCTTCATCCAACTTTTTCTCATTTTTCTCCATAGAGGGAGGGTCATTTGACATAGGTTCTTCTTCTGTTGGCTCCTCCTCTAGGAAATCATCATCGTCATCGTCTTCACGTCCTATTTTCCTGCATCAGAGGAGTGATACATCATGTTTTAAGTGTAATTTATGAACTACTCTTGTATAATGTTGTATAATGGGTCAGATGGTAAATGGATAGTAAACTGAATCTACAAAATAACATCACCTTTTATAAAAATCTTTAATACACAGAGGAATTAAAACTTTTGACAGCTCTAGTGATTAAATGAGAAGGAAGAAGAGATAGAGAATCTGATAGCAATAATAGAAATTATGGAAAAACAAAGAGTCATGCACTTATCATGGATGCAATTTGTGATCAGCAAACCCTCATTTTTTGAGATTCAACTGGACACTTTCATACCTGAGACTTTATCAACCCACACGTACACCTGGGACTCAACTTATACATGTACAGTTAGTACTTCACTAGCACATATGCACACCTGCAAATTTACTTGCAGACATGCACACCTGGGTCTTTACTTGTACCACACATGCACACCTGGGTCTTTACTTGTACCACCCACGCACACCTAGGAGTTTTCTAGCACACATGCACACCTAGGACTTTACTACTTCACATGTACACCTAGGAATTTTCTTGCCCACATACACACTTTGGACTTTACCCACTACACATGCCCACCTAAGAGTTTTCTAGTGCATATGCACAACTGCGACATTAGTACCACACACGCACACCTGGGACTTTATCGGCACTTATGGCACTTTATCAAAATGTGCACAACTGGGACTTTGCTAACAACACACACAACCCTAGCTCAGAACCTTCATTGCTATGCCTACATCCTTAGCAGTAAGTCATGAGGAGTTAATGAGCATTCAAACTAACTTGACATCCTCCATAAGGCAAGTGTACAGCTTCAGCATGCTTGCCGTGTAGTGCATCGGATGCAGAGGTAAGATGTGCTTACAGGATTTGGTCACAAAGTTCAGGCACGGTGGCAAAATCCACTCAAACAACATCTGAGGATACAAAAGCAAAAAACATTGTAATTTACAAATTTCATTTGCGGCTGAAACATTTTCCTGACATGGTGCTTCTGCAAACTATCGGGTCGGTATAACAAAAAGAAACGGTCATTTGATTAAGGATAATTACTTTAAGGTTTGAGTCCAACATTGTTTCCCCTATAATAACTCCATCAATAACTCCATCGAAATAAAATATTTTATCAAGCACTTTTAACTTCAAGGAAAAATTATGCTTTAGGGCCAACAAACATGACGGTTAATTTTTAAAACTCACTCTATTGAATCACCTCATCTTTAACTTTTTTTCAGGATTTTTTTCTTGACTAATCTTTGCATAATTCCCTGTAATTTAATTACTATGTGAATCTAGACAAATAAGTGATAAAGTTGGAAGATATAAATAAAGAAGACAAGATGAGGAAGAAAGATCAAACGATATTTAAACTGAAAATGTGTCAGTTCTGTTTTTTTCTTTTGTTGTTCAGTATTCCAGTATGTATTATCTTGACCATCATAACTTAAACTCAACCTATACAGAAGTTGGATGATTCATTTGAAAAACAAATGTAAACTCTGAAATCATCCAGGACAACTCATTTGTTTCACACATCATTCTAGATGCATGAGGACTCTTGTGTTCCATTTTGATGAGATTGGATAAGAAAGGATGGTGCTTGTGACAAGATTATCTTTAGCATTTATCATTTTAATGCACATGAAATAAGTAATCATTTAATTACCTAACACATCCGTGCCCAACACGCAGATCGCGATAGACCGATCCATCACATAGGTAGTGCGGGAAGATTGCACAGCATTAAGAAAAAAAAAATAGCCTATCATCACCATACATAAATATATTATGTTAAGTATTTTTATTGGAGGTATTAACAACTTAATAATTTAAAAAGTAGCTCGCAAGCCAAAAAAGTATGGGCACCCCTGACCTAACATATTTAGAGTAAGGATGTTCTTAAACACATAACTCCATCATGAGCCTCCACTAACCCTAATGATATCTCTCTGGGGCTCCTTCAGAGCTTCTGGCAACTCCATGGCCATCCAAGAGGTGACAAGGGGCTCCCAGCCCAGCTGCAGAGGATCCATGTAGATCATGCCACATCTTGGGGGGATAGCCGAAGTAAAGAAGCACAAATTACTTGAAGCAGTATAGAGAACTATACAATATCAGTTGCCATTTAAAAATGACAAATTGGGCATTAAAAGAACTTGGAAATAGGTTGCGTTCTGTTTTGACTTTGGGCTTAATATTTCCACCAACCCAATGACAGAAATCTTAAAGGACTTAAAAGAGGACACTGAGTGGTAAAGAATATTTTTAAATAAACCTCTTTTCCTCTTTCCCTACTCACCCCAGAGGATGCAAGCTATATTATATATTAAATTATTCCGACATGAGAGCAACACATAAGTCACTGAATATCCCTTCTTTACCTCTCAAGTAAAAGCAGTAGATTTATACATGCATTTTAGAACACTCTATTTTTTTGCAAAGAACTTCTGATAAAGCATTTGATAGCTAAAAAATCTATTCATAACTTTGTCCAAAGGACATACCATAAGCAACAAATAATAAATGAGTATGCCATTTTGTCATCGATGTACACGTGCACATACCTGCTGACTGTGGCAGGTGAGGCCTGCTCCAGGTCCTGGGGCTCAAAGATCATGTTCTGAGTGTTGCTCATCTGAATAATCTCTCCGCTCATCAGGCAAAGCTGGTCCATGAAAACAAAAAAGCCATGAGTGATTCCAGAACTCTAGATCTACTTTTATTGAAAAATATTGTTGTCATACTGAGCCAATTTATGCACCATGATCAAGTGTTATTTATTTTTTTTTTAAATCTTTAGGCCTTCTCGAGATCATTTCAAGTAATGTCAAAAATTCGGTTTCTCCGATCGCATTATGTAAAATCTGAAAGTACTGCATATATTTAACCAAAGAATTGAATCAAGACAAATAAAATTGCTCTTGGTCTGCACTAATTTGAAACATGAGAGTGTACTTCTTCTAAAACCCTCTTCAGATTTTACTTAGCTCTTTTATTAAAATCAGTTTTCTCCGCCCAAACTTCTTCCTACCATTAGCACGTTAGATAATACAAAGACAACGAGAAGCCTAATAATCCAGATACTTGTAGCCTATATTATTTTCATTCATTCATACCTTCTTGTTATCATCCAGCACAGTGTTCATATTTTCAATCCACACAGCATCCACTGGGCCATCAAAGACTATCCATTTCCTGCTCGGTGAAGTGCTTGATGCTTGTTCTCGGAACGTATTGGCCAGGACACCTAGAGGATGTGTTGAGGCGATGTAAAAAAAAGTCTAGTCAATGTGCAAACAGGAAGTCAAAGCCGCATATTAACACAACAAAGAATTATTTAATAATGTCAGAAGAGACTAAGCCTGAATTAGGATGAGATCTTTAAAAAGACTGGCAAATAAGTTTAAGGATATTAATTAAATCTGCAAAGATGATCTTTATCTTCCTAAAGAACAGATCCACATGTGCATGGAGTAATTCTGAAGAAAGAAATTTTATAGCCTATAAGTCTTATCTATTCGTGAATGCACAATAAAAATCATAATACTTAATGACAAAATAGGACAAATACCGTCAGTCCATTCATGAGACACCAAGTCAAAGCGTCCGTAAAGCTGCCCCATTGTGATCGCCTTGGGATTAATGATGCTGTAAATCACACTCTCTTCTTCCATGAGTCCTTTCTCACGGAGCAATCCTAAACTTGCGGCAAGGGTCTTGAAGGCAGAAGTTTTACCACCAAGGGGATCTCCTACTATCATAAGTCCATGACGCACGAGGATCATTTCATAAATCTGCAGAGGAGGTATCCATGTTTTTTTTGTTTTTTTTTTCATCAACGAATTGAATCACTACAAATCTTTTATCAAGCAATGGTTAATTTTTTTTAGATTTAAAGTTTATTCTGTTTTTTATCTACTGGAATTTGTTTCATGAAGCAATGTTAGTGCAAGTTCACAATACTTTGTATTTACAGTGCCAAAGGTAATAAGCAAAAATATAAATGTATTAAGCTGTTAGGTCGTAACTGCAATGAAGACATACCACATGCAGTAGCCTTTAGCATTGAGATTTTACCTGAATGATCTTTGTAATGAACCAGGGCACAGACTGTAGGTTGGCCTCTTTCATCTTTTCGATTAAAGCACTCTCCAAACTTGCATAATCTGGGGTCGGCAGCGTGACCCCAGGGAAAAGATCAGAGGTGATGCCTTGGAACAGCTCGATGTCATCCGATAAGAACTGAGTTTGGCAGAACAAAAGTTTTCTCTTAGGATAGTCAGGTATTGGTAAGTATAACAGAAGTGGTGACAATACAAAGAGAGAACAATACATAAGGCTTGGGTTTAAATAAAGGTGTAAAAATGCAGCAGCACCGAATGCCACTTCATTTGCTGTTGACAGAATTCAAACAAATCACTATAATCAATTTTCAATTAATAGAAAATATAATTTGTCTGAGACCAATTGGACATTAAAACACAATTAATCAGCTAGGCTCACAAACGTGTCTTCATTTAATGCCATAAAGTGAGAACAGTAATGTCACATGGGATTAAATAACAATGTGTAATAGGCATGATAAGGATAAAAGGATTATATGTTGAAATTAATGGCCATAACTTCACCATAAAAATTTCTTCATGTTCTGCACCTGTCATCTTCCCCAACTCTTATGCTACATAAGCACGTAAAGTAAGTAAGTTCCTTTAAGGCCAATGAGGCCTATAGAGCCGGAGCTTATCCCAATTTCGGTAGCGTGAAGCGAAACACATTATTATAAATTCATCTCCCAGACAAGACGCTTGTCTGTCGTAGGTTTACTTCCCCAGCAGAATATGTGGGTACCCAATTTGCACCTGGGTGGGGAGAGGAAAAATGGTTTGGAGCATCTTTCCCAAGGACACAACACTGTCACCTCTTGGATTCGAACCCTGAACCCCTGGATTAAGAGTCCAAAGCTCTAACCATTCAGCCACCACGCCATGCATAAACATGCAGCAACCAAAAAAGCAGAGTAGACAAATGAGCACAAATGGGGCTCACTCTTTTGAAATATTGTCAACATTCAGGATGAAATACTTTTTGTATACAGGTTATGAGTTGTAAAAAGAGGAGTCTCTCTTGTCCGAAGTATGCAATACCTTGGGTAAGTTGACATCATTGATGGACCTGAGGACCAGCATGTCTTCATCCAGATCTGGCAGCTTCAACTTCAGGTTTCCAGCTGCAGTCAGAACTGATTTCACGGCTCGCATACCGTAGTCATAATGGTGCTGAGATGATAACTGTAGAAAAAAAAAATTATTGTAGTATAAAACAAACCTGTGGTCATTAAAGTTCATGCTTCTTGCCTATTTTATTATTATAAGACACAGGGGAGAAGGCAGTGTTTATGTTTTTTTAGTATGAGTATGCACATTGGACTTATACATATTTTGTGAAAAACCCACTCCACTGTCCTTCAAATTGTTTCTACGTTTGGATAATGGGTCATCAAACATGAAATCATAGACTTACTCTTATTTGAAATCAGTAATTATATCCCACCTTCACAGTTTCATTGCAATGCATTGACATTTTTTTATTAACGATTACAGAAAGACACAGGAATGACCAAGCCCAGTCACCAACATTCACTGCCTGCTAAGACCAATCTTTCATTCTTCAAACAGAAGAAACTCACCAGTTCAGAGCACAGCCTGTATGTGGCTACAATCTTGGTGGACAAGCTCCGAGAGTCAACAAAGCCATTTGAGTAGAGTGAGATCTCAGCAATCATTGTGTAATCAGGCACCATCATAGCCACTGTGCGGAACAGAACCTTTGACAAAAGAAATCACGTCTTTAATATCCAGGGTTGCCAGTGAAGGCAAAATCCATTTCCTTAACTTTCGTTAGCTGGGGTCCAGGGGAAAAGTTCCTCGTGGTTGGGCTCAAAACGAATTTTAACTACTTGTTATTGTAATTTGACCCTATTTTGCATTTAAATATGTCTATTGCAAACATATTACCAAATAAAAATCATGCACGTTTCCAGACAGTGCATAGAAATGAAACAAACTTGCCGGGCACTCAGAACTAATTATCAGTAAAAGGATCACTGGGGCAGCGATCGAGTTTTTCCTCAAATTTCATTTCTGGAATTCCACACAGATCCGGAAAACTGAACAAGATTCTTCTACTTAGGTGTTCTTTGATTATCATTTCAACTTTTCCTAGAATAATGAGCAGTTAAGGTTTAATAAATTCTGTAAAAACTATTTTGTAATATAGAATAAAAATTAATACATATTGATGATAGCAGGAGAACATTTTCTATGCAATCCCGCATTCAAATAAGGAAATGTATGATGTAATCCAAAGGCAGACAATGACAGTACGACAGATTGCATATTTCTGAAACAGTGAAAACCTACCAATCTTTTCAGCATTCTTCTCCAAGTAACAATAAACAACCCTTAGGTTAATGCTAACATAAATGACACACAACAAGGGTGACAAAAGAGTAAGAGAGCTTCATATGAGATAGACGTTTCAAGACGGGACTAAATGCATTAACATACCTGTCTTCAAGGGTACAACACATACACACACACACGCAATGAGGAAAAAGAAAGAACTACATGGGAATGCTTTTTCCTCATTGCATGCGTATGTGTGTGTATTGTAACGTCCATCTCATGTGAAACTCTCTTAATCTGTGTCTCCCTTGTGTGTCATTTCTTTCTGTATTTTCAGCTTCACAAGAGCCCTCATTTTCTCTTACATTACTTGTAATCACCCATAATATCATATCTTTTATTCTGAGCATATTTACATGATTGTTTCTTTTGTCTATCAGCCAGTACAAAACTGTCACCAGGACTCTTCTCACCTTCAAGTTATCAGGCAGCTCAGCCCTGCCCGCGTAGCCAGGGTTCATGGTGATGAACATGGTGCAGGTAGGATCTAGGGAGATCTCTGTCCCCTCAAACACAAATGTGATAGCCTTGTCAATGATGGCCCTCTGAATTGTCTGCACCTGCTGCGCAATCACAGACAGCACCTGGAGGCGAACAAGTAAATTAAATTAAATTACGTTTATATTAATTGAAGATGTGGTGTTGATGGTCATTATCGCACTAGCCTCACTTATAGATTAAATAATAAAAGGACTGAAACATACAGATATAGGATAATAAATGCAAAAAAGTGGATAAAGGCTGCAGGGCAGCGGAAAAATATGAAGTGGTAAATACAAACAAATGTAGCTAGCCCGCAATACCAAGACTAACGACCACTTGACATTACTGTCTTCAGGGGTTGAAACAATAGGCAAACGTTTACTTAGATATATGAGTTAATTAAAAATATTACAAAGCTACTCAGCAGCATAATTTCTAGTAAATGTGTAAATTGCAACAGACTTAGTGAAGAATTGTGTCAATAACAGAAATAAAAAATGATAATCATCATGAGAGGAATGAAAATCATTATAAAAGAGCTTCAAAAGGAACAAGCAGAGGTGTCACCAAAGCCTAATCATTTTCCCTGAAATATTTTGCATGACGACAAGACGGTAAAGTAAAAGCCAAGAGTGGCTAATGACATATACTTTATGAAAACAAGAAACACAATCTTCTGATGTCGGGATATTGTCAGCAGATTTGCCAAAGCCAGAATTATGTTAAATGCTGGGAAAGTGACATCACCAAACAAAACACTATGTTACCTCAAGCTCAATGCGGTTGAATTCATCAAAGCATGCCCAAGCACCAGACTGTGCCAGACCCTTGAAGAACTTGCCCATGGCTTTGTAGTCCAAGCCATCTGAGCAGTTGAAGACCACACACTGAAATATCGGAGATGATAAAAAAATATAACATAAATACCATAAAGTTTGAATGAATTTAATGACCCATTCCAATTGACTGTGGTAAGACTTATCACGGAATTCTTTCTCTCTTTAAAGGTCACAGAAAAAAGCAAGCAATCTGTAATATTTTTATACTGTTTTTGCTTAAGGTAACAGCATTAATAAATTTGTGCAGTTGAGCAGTAGATACAAAATAAGCGCAGGCTGGTAAGACTCATTGGTGAAAACATTCCATAAATCTGAGGTGGCCACAATAGGAAATTGCTTTACGTTCACTAAATAAAAATACACCCAGCAAGAAACAGTTGAACAAATACAACATAGTATTACAGCAACAACAACAACATACAAAGAATTGAATAGAAAATAAATATCCCCTCTTCTCAAACCACCCATTCAACACATCATCTCAAAAGCTTTTAATCTTTAAGTCCTTTTATTTCAAAAATGTATATACAGTTTTAATCCTATCAACTGGGCTGCATCATCTTCTTTTCTCTTTTATTTTTCTTGCAAGTTGTCTTACAGAATAGATATTTATGCCTAAGGCCTTGTTGAAAGCCATTGGGCTCTTTAAAGAGTCAGTAAATGAATTTACATATATTTAAGTCCGAGGCTGTCAAGGGTTAAGATGCATACCTGTTTCGCCACAGCCTTGGCCAGATCCTTTGAAGTCTCTGTCTTTCCTGTTCCGGCTGGTCCTTCTGGGGCACCACCCAAGTTCAACAGGAGGGCCCCCATCAGAGTTCTGCGAATCACATAAAGTATTGCACAATAAATATCCATTAACAAACAAGTGCTGTAGCGACCATTATTACTCTGTCATCAATCATGACTGAGCGATGTTCTCACAACACGGTATTGTTGTTATTCCCCAGCCACCGTGTTGTGAGCGATGTGTGTAGAGTATGCGTGTATGAACAAGTATGAACGGGCAGTCTTGAATGGGATCGTGTGACAAGCAGCACGTACTTTTATTTCTGTCAAATATAAAATGCATATTTTATACGCTGAATGAAATTTTCGTCAAGATGTTTCAACACTTGCTACAGTGCATTATTTTGAATTTTCTAACTACATCAAAATGTCACCTCAAAAATAAACTAAAATGACAGTGCAATTTTATTTTCTGGAAAAACATCGTATTCAATTTTTGTCCATTTGTTCTTTCTGCTCAGTGTGAAAGTACCCGTACCTGTAACACCTGTCAGTCAAAGGTGTGATGACGAGCCTGCCAGAATTTCCCAGGTACTCATAAGCATAGGCTACCATAGTGGTGATCATGCGCACATTGCAAGAGCCATTCTCATAGTAGTAGCGCAGTTGGGAGATCCAGGAGAAGTCATGAGGGCTGGAGGTTCCTATCTCACCCAAGTTGGCAATCACATCTCGAGCTGGAGGTAAAAGATAATCAACAATGTCTTTTTTTTCCCTTCTTCTTCCTCTTACTTTTATTATTATTATCATCATTATTATTATTATTATTATTATCGTTTTTGTTTTTTGTTGCTTTTGTTGTTGTTCTTTAATTGATAGAATATTCTGAAAGGCGCATAGTTCAGCCAGGCTTTCTTCAGGCTTTCTAAAAGAAGTGGAGGCAACTTTGAATCACACATATAATAGCTGCCTGGACACATTATTCACATTACACATTTTGTTTAAAAATTGTGTAAAAGATGACACTCACTTCTTTATCTTCTACATGAAAGCACATTAAACTTTGAAAGAAACTCAATAAGGTCACAATTCTGTCTACTCTGATATTTGAAACAATTAAAAATAATTTTTTTACATTAAAACTAAAATATAAGGAACTTCCTAAAAAACCAAGCCATAATAACAAGGATTCAAAGGACATAAATCCGATCTTTGTCAAACTGAATTTTTACAGATTCAATACACACTATATCTCCTTAGTTCCAATGCTCACCATGCACGTCAATGACAATGAGGGCCCCAAGGGTGATTCTGGCCATCTTAGAGAGCTTCCCCCTCACAATCTCCACGATTTCTTCAACTTGCTTGTTGCTGCGAGCCAGGTAGGGAACTAGACCTCCGTAACGAATAGCCTGAAATAAACAAGAAAATTAAACAGAAAGAATGAAAAGATGAACAGAAAAAAAAGAGTACATTATATGACAGAAAAACTAAACAAATATTGTGAATCTATTACTCAGTGTTGCGCAGTGGCTAAATGGTTAGAGTGTTTGACTCCTAATCCAAGGGCCCAGGGTTTGAATCCGGGAGGTGACTGTGTTGTGTCCCTGGGAAAGACACTTTACACCATTTTCCCTCTCCCCACCCAGGTGCAAATTGGGTAACGGCATTTTCTGCCGGAAAAGTAAACCTATAAAAGACTAGCGTCCAGTCTAGGAGATGAAATAAAAAATTAATTATCTCTTCTGCATCATGCTCCAGAACCAGGATAAGCTCCGGTTCTATGGGCCTCATTGGCCTTGAAGGAACTTTACTATTACTTAGTACGATCACATATTCCACTCACATATTATTATTTGAAACAACAAGAAAATAATTTGTTTTGACATTAAAACTACAATATAAGGAATTTCCTCTCCAGATTCACTCTATATCTTCTTAGTTCCAATGCTTTCAATACCTGTGTGACTTCAGCTGTCCAGTGGACCTGACTTGCAGCAAGCACAATCTGACCAGGCCACTGAAGTACCCACTCTTTCCTCTTGGTGTTGGGGTAGGCATTGACGGCTTTACCCATCACTTCTTTCAAACTCAGCTTCATCACCTCTTCTACCTGTGGACAGGGAACATACAGAAGCGTCATACAATAGTTTTAATGGGGAAAACATTCATTGATTTTGTTTCACCTGAAAACATGTAGCAGTTTTGACTTTGAAAGTTGTTGGATATAATCATAAACATCAATACAGCCATTTTTGTAATTGTTATAGGTTACTGTCATTTGTTATGGAATATTGTACCATCATACTAGATTATATACATAAAGTCTACCCTTCTCAAAAAGATAAAAATGCAGGGTGTTGTTTTTCATTAGAGCAAATAAGAATTTACTTACAGAAAATGTGCACTCCTCATGCAAAAGTTTAAAGAGGATTTGATAAGCTGTTACCAAGAGATACTAAACTACGTTGACCTTTTCTGTTTTCTAACACTACAAATATAACATAGTGGTTGATATGTTGATGTGTGCGATTACATTCACCAACAATAAAATTATTCTAATTTTCCATGTTCTAAACTATCAAAGTTCTAAATTATCCTTCTGCTGTAGATACATACGATTAAAAATTTTATTTCTTGTCATCTAACTGAGAGTGCCTTTTTGAGGTTTCTCATTACTGTAAATGAGTATGACATTCCTGTCATAATGAATCAGCTCTCCTCCACAGATCACAGCACACTTGCAGCAAAGCATGTCGTACATACAACATGACAATAAGACATGTGTTTCTAAGCACAGGTATAAACAACTTTTCAAAAATGTTACAAATCTTTGTTGAAGTCATACCAAGGAAAACCTTACAGGAATTTCAAACACATTAAAAAAAACAAAACAAAAACAAAAAAACAGGCAAATCCCCACCTGCTGCAACCATTTCTCGACCAGCCCGTGAGAGTCGGCAGGCACGATGTTACGAGCGAATTCCACCCGTTCTTTCTCAGCTGACTCCATGGCAGTGATCACCTTGTCTAATGTAAAGGCCAAACACTCGATACCTTCAAAGCATTTTTTCAGGTGAGGCTGGACACGAAGAGGATCTTTTGTCTCCGAGAGTATTTCCAGTAGCTCGTCATTTGAGAGGAAGAAGAATCTGAATGGAAGATTGACCAATAGGCTTAAAAACATGCATAGGATTGACTGACTTTCTTGCCAGCCTTATTTGGAATTAGGCACAAACCAAGAAATCTTTTTTTCATAACAGCACAGTATAAATGCATGAAAAAAACTATACTTTGAAAGCTTCATTTTTGTGTGCCTCATATTAGAAAATTTGTACTTTCGTATCAAAATAAATTATGAAACGTTTAATAAATGGATTTTATTTTATTTAATATTGCCCACTTCAAATTTTATACATATCTTTTTATTCAAGAATATCTAATGTAAAAATGTCTCATTATTGTTTCACAATCTAAAAAGTAAATTAAAAGCAAACTATCTAAAAATGAATTACATTTTTATTTCAATATACCGAAATCTTCTTTAAACTTTTAAGTTTTTGCAAAAAAATCTTATATTTAAACTAAAGTGAATTAAAGTTATCAGAAAAGCAGCCAATATCCTGACTCTTACCTTGGGAAGAACAGTCTCTTCTTTTCCAGGTAGTTGTTGAGTCCTTTTTGAATGTCATCCAGCATGGACTGCGAGGATCAAAGCAACAACAATAAAGAAACTAAGCAATACTGAAACAGAACTGTGAATCGAAGAAAAGGAATACCAGTTACTGTTGACACAGGTAAGGCAATAAATGAAAACAGTGCGCAATGTCATGAAGCTAACAATTAACCATTTCACTGCCAAATTCATTGACAGATAGAAAAAGCAAAGGGAGATGTGTTTGTTTATTGCCAACACCAGTGGTATTATTTCGTTGGATCTTGATTTAAGTCTTTAATATTAATCAACACGAAACCCACTTCTTCCCCACAGTAAAATGAAGCCAAGAATTCTAAAATAGATTTTTTGAACCCAATTTTTCTAACTAGTTTTAGAAAAAAGGATTATTTTTTGCTACACATAGCTGGTACTGAAAGGATTAATAATAGATCTAATACTTTCACAGCCTCTGCCTGTTACAATCACTTCTGACCTCTGAGTGCTGCAACTTCTCCAGCATCTGTTCCTGTGACACCACCACTAAGGCCCGCGTGTTCTCTACAGACTTGGTCATCATCTGGCGCCTGTGAGAAGAACGATGGAATGTGAATGTCTCAAATAAGGTCGAATTATTAGAATTGCTAACAGAACAAAAATTCACAAACACAAGAATATTATGTGACAACAAGCTCAATTGTAATGCCTGGTGACTGATCAATAATAGTCAATCAATAATTATTCGCTATAAAAAAATGTTTTTATCAATTTCTAAATAAATATTTGATTTAGGCAGCATAATATATTATGCATATAAAAAAAAAAAAATAGCCACTTTTGAAAACTCAGCAGTAAAAGGTGATTAAAAATGATGCTGAAAAAAATAATATTTTTTTCTTTTTTAATAGACAGGGTTAAAAGCAATGACGTTTTTTCTTCTTTCTCCATTTTGACTTAAGTGCAGAAAACAAAAGACTATTCTCTTTCTAACTCATTAACACATTGCCCCAAACCACATCATTTGACGTAGCGTTTTTTTAAAAGTAATTCAACTGACCAGTGCTCGTCCACCTCTTCAAACATCTTTCCCTCAACTGGAATCTGGTTGCGGATATCCTGGGAACCAAAGATTGGCTCCAAATATAGCCAGGCCGATTGTACACGTAGCCAGGAGTCCAAGATACCTTTCATTCGGTGCTAGACAAACAAAAGATAAATTTAGAAATCTTTTCTTCCCCTTTATTTTCTTGAAATCTTCCTCTGTCTATGCTTTTCCTCTCACTTTCTTTGTTTTTTGTTTTGTTTTGTTTTTTTTATGTCTGAATATTTTATCTCTATGCTATTATTTCTCCTCCATTATCCTTTGTCGAATTTTTTGTTCTCATTATTATGATTTAAAGTATATATAATACAAAATCTCAGCTAAATCGGACAGATGCTGCATAAAACTTAACTTTCAAAAACCAAGTTTAAAATTTACATGAGAAAAGTACAAAAGTAATGCGTGTATTTTAGTATTATCCGATTTTCTTTAGAATTCTAACTTATATCATGTTCATAAACAAACCTCAGCCGCACAATATTAAAAATTGTACGTGAAAACGGCTAATCAAGGATCAGAAAAACCTTCTCAAACACATCGTAAAATATTGTGATATCCTGATACTTTATTCATCCAACATTACATAATCAAAATGAGTTACATAAATATAATAATATGATAAAAAGCAGAATTTTTGTAATGTTAATGCTGATGTGAAATCAGAAAGAATCACAAAAGCTGACCTTTAGAAAATGTTACTTTTCTTCCATTACTGTAATTTATTATGAAATGTCCTCTCCTTCTATTCATGTACTTTGTACAGAAAATTATTCAAATTTGTTAAATGGGGATGCCATGAAGCTAAAATTGTAATCTAAAATGGTATATGGAATAAGATAAAGATAAGCTTTATAAAGCAAGGACGTCACAAGACAACACAATGCGTCTACAACTTTCTCATTGGTCTAGACTCGGCATGGATTTCAGCTAAGCTCATTCTTCTTTTTCTTTTCTCCTTCTCTTATTTCTCCTTTCATGTAATTGTTGTTGTTGTTGTTGCTGTTTTTGTTGTTCCCCTTTGAAGAAGGTAATTGTGACATGTTCAGTGTTGTCTTGTGATATCCTTGCTTTGTGAAGCCCATCTTTACTTACTCCATGTACCATTTCAGATTACATTCAAGTGTGTACATCTTTCACATTCAAATGAAATGAAAAAGCAAAGAAACAACTTACCAGCATGTGGTCCCACTCATTAATCTCCTCTTCAAATGGACCGATGAAAGGAGAGCCCTTCATTGTCATGGTTTTCACAATGTGATCCTCTAGCAGCACCTGGATGCAAAAAGACAAGGAAGGGGAGATGTTACTTAATCTTGCCATACAAGAGATGACAAATATGTAGTATTTAAGAACAAATTAATAGGGAAAGATATCAAACAAAAATAATTTTGTTTTAATTCCAGGCTGGGTTGAAAAGGTATCAGTGGTAACTGCAGTAAAGTTGTACAATTTATTAGACTAGTAAATCACATAAAAAGCAGGGAATCATTCATTGTTTTAATGCATGGTATGCTGATCCATAGACTATAAATATTTAAACATAAGCATTTCTCACCTGAATGTCATCAAAAGATGAGAGAATAGAGATGCCAGACTCTTTGTATGGAACAAACTGGAACTGCATTCCTTCCCAGTCATCTTTCATTTTTTTCACAGCCTAAAAAAAAAATAAGCATTCAAAAATGTTTATGGCATGTCCTCATTAGATATTGAAAGTATAATGAGGAAAGTGTGATTTAATGAATATAACTTAAGTACAAATTTACAGAGTTCCAAAGCTATTTCATCATTACTTTGGTGGAAGAAATATAACCACCGACTCCAGTATTCTTTGATTGTGCCGAACACAGTAAAATAAATGTAACTGCAAAGTAAGAATATAAAATGAAAACTAACCATGATAAACTGTTGCCTATAACAGCTAAAAGACATACTGTTTCCAACAGAAAAGGCTGGTATCCTACTCCTGCCTTGATAGGAGAACAGGAGAATTATGTAAAATAAGGATACAATGCCAGGACCAACACAGCCAAGGTTTGAACCACAATTTTATCATTGAAAGTCCAGTAGTCCATGGCTTTCAGTAGTAGTAGTAGTCAAGTTCCTTCAAGGCCAATGAGGCCCATAGAGCATAGAGCTGGAGCTTATCCAAGTTTTGGTAGCGTTAAGCGAAACAGATGATTTCTACATCATCTCCTAGACAGGATGCTAGTCTGTTGTAGGCTTACTTCTTCAGCAGAATATGCCGGTACCTAATCGCAACTGGGTGGGGAGAGGAAAAATGGTGTAAAGTGTCTTTCCCAAGGACACAACACGGTCACCTCCCAGATTTGAACCCTGGACCCTTAGATTAGGATTCCAACGCTCTAACCATTTGGCCACAGCGCAACACAGCTTTCAGTAAGCTTTCATCAATTTTAAAGCCAGTCATTTATAACAAACCTTCTCTAGGGCAAACTCCTTGCTGGCCTGAGAGCTGATGCCCATGAGTTCATCCAGGTACTTCTCCAGGCCCATGTGCAACACTTCTTGAAGGGGAGTTTCAGCACTCGGGGTCACATTGAAGCCAACCTATTAGTGACAGGCAAAGAATTGTTAGAAGTGTTTGGGTAAAGACTAATAAAACTGCTTTCACCTCTTTTCTTCTTACTGGTATTTGCCTTACACAGTAGTACATAGAAAGATGTATTTATACAGCATCCTGAAAGAGAAAGAGAGAGAGAGAAAGAGATTTGAGAGAGATTGAGAGAGAGTATCACACAGACAGACAGAATCATGCTATGAGAACGAGTCTAAAAACATTAAAAATTCAAACCTTTTCACTCATCATGTCCCAGTGCCTTTGTTTAATGCCTGGGTTGCATAATGCCTGGATAAGAGGCATGTTGATTTTAAACTTCTCTAATTTTGCTTTGATTGTTGCTGATGCCCTCATGGGGCCCTTGAAGTCCGGGTGTACAAACACTTTGGTGAGTTTGTACGCTGTACGCCAAAGATTTTGCACCTAGAAGAAGAAAAATGTAAATATTGATATACAGTGCAATAAGTGTCATCAGCCTGAGAAATCATGTTGAGTATTTACTCTTACATCTTCATGACAATAGTTTTCATTGCAGGAAAACAAAAGCTTGGAGATAACTCTATTTTGTTCTATAAGGTTTTCACAATGTGGTATAACTGCAGTTGAGTCAATTTATGTTAATGATTTTACTTTCAATGAAATCTTTTCTCTTGTAAAAATGATCCCTTCTTACACACAATTATGGCTGCCTAAAAAATTGATTTGCTATTTGATCATATTTTTCAAATAGAACTAAATCACAATCAATTATATAATAAGCTATTAAAAAATAATGCATTGGTCTACACTATAAAAGTAATGCATTGGTCTACATTTTTTCCTATGAAAGACAACAAAAAACACAATCAAAGTTCTCACTCCATCTTCCACATCCTCAGCATTGACTTCCAGGAGTGGACCTTTCATCCATTTCTCATAAGCCTGGTCAAATGTGACGGCAGTGGACCAGAGCTTATCATAAGGTTCCTTGCGCATAGCTATCTCTCCAATCTGGTTGTACTCTGTCTGAGTTTCCAATCCCAGCATCTGCTCCTCACGGTTTATTTTCCCTTTCTGTAATACAATCACAAAACAAGATATGATTTATTTCATGCTTGAACACTGAGTGTAAATGAAGTAAGGCATAATAAATTTTAATTTTTGTTATATTAGTTTATTATGGAGTAGCAAAAGTAATATTACACTGCAGGTTAAGAAAAAAAATCACTAAAATCAACAGCGCTGAACAGAACAAATGTTTGATTTCTTTTTTTTGTATCATTATGTGATAAAAGCTGTGCAAATATAACAACATTAAACAGAAACACAGCTCGACATTACTGTCTTCTTCATACTGAACAGCTCACATCACTAATGTGACTAGTTTTCGCACTTTTTACAGCTTACCTGCAGTATTTCTATATTTTATTAATAATGTCTGTTGTAAAATTTAAGCCGGTATGAATATATATGAATAAAAATACTTAAAATCATTTAAAAATTTGAATCCCGTTGACAGCATATACATAATATGTAACCAGCTTTATGTTTCATGTAGAAGATAGAAATTAACTAAACTGGAGGGGTGGGAAACAATACAAGAAACACTCTTCGGTCACCTCATCCTTGAACTCCTCTATCTTCTCCGTGATTTCATCCAGATCTGCCTTATGCTTGTGGGATTCACTAAGGCGGTCCTTTGTGCCAAAGTCTTTGATCCTCTTGGCATACTCCTGAAGGGTGCCTTCAAACCGACGCTTCCAGTCTTTCAGCTTGTTACAGGCTATGTCATGCTCTTTGTTCAGTTTGTTTTCTCTGGAAATGTTCGAAGTGGGATTATATATTTATTTCTTCTCAGAGATACCCTATTTTTTTTCTTTTTATATGCAACAAACAGACGGAAACAACAACAAATATGGCAAGAGCAGATTTAACAAAAAAGAAAGCAATGATAAAAGACAAAATTGTCTTTTGGACTGAACATATCTTTTACAGTAGAATTCTTAATTCTGTGATTAAAGTAAGTCAAATACATTTAATGAAATCTGGGATGAGTTGTAATATTATATTATGTTCCTCATTCTTCCTAAGCTGAGAGACACATTTGCTATTTGCCATCTATACAGTCTCATTTAATATTCAACATTTTTTAGCTTAATGTTCACCGTCCTGGAAACAATATTTTATTCATTTCTATAGAATTCAGCCATAAACTACTTAAATCCCTTTAGCAACAATTTCATTTTCCTAATTCTAATTAAATAAGTTTTCGACCGGGTCATAAATGTCAAGCATGACAACGCAGCATTTTACAAATTTGTAACTTACGCGTTGCTGATGATAGGAATTATTCTATCTGGCCAGGTGAAAGTTGTATTGTTTACTGTGATGTCCTCTTTGGGCAGGTATGCATACTCCATCAGGAACATCAAGTTCCCTGAACCAATCTCCAGCTTGTCCTGAAAATCGCCACAACATGATATAATATTAATCAAAGAGCTTTATTATCTGTTTTCACACAAATTAGTCAATTCTATAATGAAAATCTGTGGTGATAAATCAGAGAGATCATCTAGCCAGCCAGTCTTAAATCTTCCAGTCTTTGCACCTCTCTCTCACTCTGTATCTCCATCCATTTTGCCCATCTTTTAAACCTTCTTTTCTATAAATGTTTCTGACAAAACTGCAGAGAAACTTAAGAGTAAATTTATGTTTCCAGCTTCAGAACTCAACTGTTTCCTTCTAAGCAGTGAAACAATAACCTAACTCTAATCCTAATCATGTACGTAACATACTCGCACCCTTATGAAACAAAACATACCATCAGTTGCAGCATCTCCCCACATTTCAGCTTTTCCACATAATCCTGCTGCTTCACCAACTCTGACGTAGTCTCGGCCTGATGGGCACAGCTCTTCACAATATTGTCATACTGCAGGCAGCACTGTCTGTTGAATTTGTTGCTCATCTCCATGATCCTCTTTGTCATTGTATCAACGTGTTTTCTCGACACATCGATCAGCCACTGTGAGGAACAGGCACAGTCGAAAAATGAAGTTGTTATAACCTTAGGTTGCTCTACAAAGTACATAAAATGATTAAAGGTTGCTTGAAAAGGAATGTGGCAGGACTTTTCTTTTGGTACTTCCCTGCACACCTTTTATAATGCTGGGATTGAATACAGAAATCGTTTAAAGAAAATAGCAAGAAGAGTGAATAATGTGTTATATTTATGCGTCTTTAAAAGGTTTTAGTTTTGTTGTAGCTGTAGTTGATAAATTAGCTGAGCACAAAACTCTAGCTTTCTCATGTTTCAGATGTTGTTCCATGTTTCCTTCTTATCTATCCACTGATGCTATTATTAGAATAACAATATTCACCATTGTTGGACAACTTAAGGTTCCTTCAAGGTACAAAAAGGACTAAAGAACAGTAGAGTGTACAGGTTTTGATATCACAAAGCAAAATACTTGGTTATGGATCATCTCATACACAGAACACTGACAGAATAAACAGGCACCCATTTAGCCCCAAAGAGAGGGAAAATCATGTAAAATGTTTTTCTCAAGGACACAATGCCAGGATCAATGTTACAAGGATTTAAACCCTCGACCTTCTGTTTGCAAATCCAGGAGCTTGACCATTCAGCCATGGGACCATCTATATATGTAGAACCACCTAAGTGAAAATAATTTACACAGGATTCCTCAATTATACAAACATTGGGAAACTGTTTGAATAATAGTAAAAAATTCCTTTTATGGAACCAAGGGTTCAGATTTCCTGGAGTAGCCAGAAAATGTTTTGTGACATCAGTACCTGGTTCAGATGGGAACAGTCCAGCAGGAAGAAATGCATGGGGATGTACACAGGGAGAGAAGCCACCTCGGAGGCCATCGTTTTCAGGTTTTCAATGGCTGCCACATATTCTCGGAGCGAATGCTCTCGACTAATGAACTTCTGTATCTGAGCTTCTGTGTCTTGTTTGAATAGGTATGCGTAGGGCTCATATACTGAACGGTACCTATAAGAGATGGAAGTGTTATATAAATAAGGAAAAGCAGTTCTGCCGTTTAGCTGAGCATATTTCTATCAAGCAAAATTAAATTGTAAACATTTGAAGGCAACACAATGTTAATATTAAAATATTATTTTAAAAAAGTACAAATCTGAACAAATCGCAATTTTAGTTTAAACAGAACACAGGAAGAATTTTACAATTAAGGTTTACTGCTTAGCTCTGACAAAGGTTTTGAAGAATTAACTGCAGTACAATTGTTTGACCACACATACTTCTTTGGTCCGTGTGAGTTGTTCAGAATAACTGTGCGGATCTTGTCCTTTGCCACCTCCACCAGTTCCTCCTCTACTTCCACTGAGAGAATTGGCTGGGACTCCAACTCATCCACCTAGGCACAAATATTCATTTTTCAAATAAAACTTTTCATAAAAGTTCATAAAATACAAAAAAATCATTAAACTTCACATGCTCACAAGAACATTTGCCCACTTATTCTTATGAATTAAGAGCACAATCTTTTCTTCAAAAAAATCTTTCTCACAAATAAGTATGGAATTGTTATTTTCTTACACAAAATAATAAAGATGCTGTCTTATCTTGGACATGTAAAAGTTCTTTAAAGACTTATGAGGCCCACAGACGTGGAGCTTATCCAGGTTTTTCAAGCAGAACTGATGATTTATTTTTTTAAGATCATCTTAACAGGATATTTGTCTGTTGTAGGTTTACTTCCCCAGCAGAATATACTGGTACCCAGTTCGCACCTTGGTGGGAAGATATAAAAATTGGTGTGTGTTTCCTTTGGATAAAGCATCATACACTCGAACCATTTGGCCATGGCACCATATTTTATTCATGACATACTGATAATGCAAAAATGCAAAAGTTTCAGATAAATATGCTGAAGAAGTTTTGAAGACAGGAAAAATTAGTGGAAACAAGTGTTGATTGACAGAAGTTACTCCAAAAAAAGTTTGATAAGTATTTTTTCACTGATTTCTATCATTGTGAAATAACACCTTAAGGATATGATAAAATAAACATGGACAAACACGGACCATTTAAAAAATTTTTTTGCGTGTTATTTCAAAAACTTACAGTCTGAAAAAGATTAAACTCCACTCGAGTGAGACGCCGCACACTGATGACCATGGTATCGATGATAAGGGAGAAGAAATCACAGAGATCAGGAAAACTTGGGCGAAACTGAAGGCTTGAGTTTTCTAAATCTTCTTCCTGAAA
>JBDFRD010556959.1:0-18636 GCA_039654405.1 Bullina lineata | reverse complement strand
AGAAGAAGAAGAAGAAGAAGAAGAAGAAGAAGAAGAAGAAGAAGAAGAACAACAACAACAACAACAACAACAACAAAGGAACCCTCACTTCTTTATAAATCGTTCCCCATCCTCACTGGCTGTCTTGTCCTGGCGCCCCCACACGTAGATGCTGTGGTCACTGTAGACTGCGGTCAATACACGATGGACACTGTCATAGGCTAAAGCTCTTGTGGCCGGATACTTGGACCCTTCGTCGTGCTCAGTCTGGTCCTTGTCCTCAGCATTGGTTTGCGTCACCTACGGCAAGGGCTGCTTTGAGAACTAGTTTGCATGCCATTTGAGTTTTAAGAGCCAAGCGTGTAAAGTATATGATATAAGAAATAGCAGAACTTACCTTTTAAATTGACTTGGATGGGTTTGAGACGACTTTGTGACGAAGAAATGGTCTGTCCTTGCCGCATCTGGACATACTTTGACATACGCGTTTAGAGATTTAAAATCACGAGACTTCTTGAAACCTTTGTTTAGATCATTTGACAAAAAGTAGTATTTTCATTGGCCCAAGAGCTTAGATATTTATAGAGGAGGTAGAGGTGATCTATTCTTATACTTGAAAAACGTCAATGCAAGAAATTCCGGACTGAAGCGTTTAGAGACCTACAGGGACGATATGTCATATTCCTGTATAACAGACTAACCTTAATTGTGTGATCTGTTGGTGGCAATGACAGTGGTGACGTTGCCTTCAATTGTGGTATTCATTATAGCTTTTTCTTGCATCAATTTCTTGGCCCTTATTGTGAGGGAGAACTCAACAATATCTCGCTAATTTCAATGCAATAAATTCATCATTTCCCATGGTTAAAGCACTCATTGGTAAGATAAAAGGTTGATGTTCTTCCTAAATACAAGAACGATTTTTGACCACGTAGAATGAGCAATTATGCCGTGAATGGCAAGGTAACTCAAGTAGCAACTGCATTCTGGCTATACATTGCAAGTCTGTGAGTACTATAGGGAATGCAAGCTCTACTTTTATTATTACAGCAAGGCCGGTGCTACGCTACAACTAAGCATCAAAGCCTAAATTGCATCACTTTAAGGGCACAGCACATATTCCGAAATTCTACAGATATAGTATTATGTGATGGATCATGCAGCAAGCTGTCAAAATTATTTTTTAACTAACATATTAGCTGTAAATTTTGGCGATTTCACATAATTACGTTTTCAGACTGTTTCAAACAGGGTGTTTTATTGGGTTTTTTTAAGGAGGGGGATATGGCATGGGTTGGTGTTGTGGGATTGCCTTTGGATGCTGAATTCTCTACGGAACAGTGACGCTGATTCCTTTTGTAGTTTACACATTGTACTTCAATTTCTACCTGCGCGATGTCCAGCCCCAGGCTGTGGGGCAAGGGCAAAGTGGTCACGAACTGGAGATCGCAGGTGCGGAAGACCCTGATGACACCGCCCGAGCAGCCCACGAACACGTGATCCTCGTCAGCGGTGAGGCAGCAGGCAGCCGCCGTGTTCACGTGGACCCAGCGTTCTAGGAGCCGGTTTCTGTTCACCTGAGTCCACGGTGACGTGAAGTACAGAGGACGGGGAGGGCGGAAAAATAGGGGGAGAAAGGAAGAGGCTGTGAGAGGAGAGATGGGAGAGGAAAAGGAGAAAGTGTTGGGAGAGAGAAAGTGACAGGGGGGAAAAAGAGGTGGAAAGAAAAATAAGAAAAGGAAGAAAGTAGTAGAGAAGGGGAAAAAGAAAGGGATAGGAGAAGTGAAACAGAGAGAGAGAGAGAGACAGAGAGAGAGAGAGAGAGAGAGAGAGAGAGAAAGAAGAAAGACGCACAGAGAGAATGAATGAGAAAGGAAGAAAGCGAGAGAAAAATAAAACACAGGAATGAGAGACAGAGTGAAAAGAAAAGAGGTAGTAGAAAGAGAAAGTGGCATAAAGAGAAAGGACAGAGAGAAGAGAGAAAAACAGCCCTACTGAGACACTCTACGCGGATTTAAACAGTAAGTCCTGACAATTACGAGTGAACTGACCTTATTAACAGCAAATAACCTCTCAATGACTCATTCTGACGAGGGCAAAGCAGGAAACCGCAAGCTACTTCACGCTACTACTTCAATGAATGAGTTATCTAGATTACACCCGCAGAAATCTTAAGAGGTATTTTACAAAGGGGACTGTAGTTGTGTTCCTTCCTGTTTTCTTCTTTACCAGCTCAGAAAAGTCCTGATTACAGATGTTTATGGCACTTGTAGGTATCACGTTTTGGTTGCGTGGTCGCCGAATAGTTACAACGTTGGACTCCTAATTCAAGGGTCCAGGGTTCGAATCCGGGAGGTGACCATGTTATGTCCTTGGGAAAGACACTTTACACCATTTTTCCTCTCCCCACCCAGGTAGACTTGGGTACCAGTATATTTTGCCGGGGAAGTAAACCTATGACAGACTAGCGTTCAGTCTAGCAGATAAAGTAAAAATCATCTGTTCCGCTTCACGCTACAGAAACCGGGATTTATAAGCTCCAGCTCTATGGGCCTCATAGGCCTTGAAGGAACTTACAATTACTGTGTAAAAGAATCAGACGGCTCCGTTCCAACAATAGAATCTGAATTAAGACATTTTTGTCCAAGCAGCAGTAGGGCCTACTTACTTGAAGTATGTTAAAGGTCAATAACAGAGAAGTAAGGGTGTTTGTGGAAGTGTTAACAGCAGTAGCAGTAAGAATCAAAGCTGCAGTTAAAGCAGCAGAAGCAGTAATAGAAAAACAGCATGAGCAGCAGAACTAGAATTTTTTTTAACTTATCACTTGATTTACAAAGTGACTAAACTGTTTGAAGGAGGCTGCACAAGTACAAATACATATTTTCAACCCTATGAATGTTCTCCTTTCTCCATTCATCAAAACGCCCTTTACTGCAATAAGAAGAATTTGGGATTGTGTGTAAGTCCAAAATGCCACTCTTTTTTCACATTCACATAATTTGACAAGTCTGCTAACTTCTGTTTGATAGCATTAATCTACCTGTAGTCTAGATCGGGATGTACTGGGGGGTTTTCAAGCATGATAGTAAGAGGATCGGTACAAAATTTATGGAAGATTTATAAAACAAAAAACAAAAAAATCATATATGCACCACCCCTTACAAGGAAAGTAATTTTTGAATGCGTCAGATTAAAACAGTCTTCTTCTGGATCCAGAAGATAGGAAGTAAAAGAGGAAGCCCCACGAGAACCTGGTGGAAATGATGTTATTACAGTGGAATCCGGATAAAGTCAACACCTTGGGACCAAAAAAAAAGTGTTAACTTTATCCCTTTTCAGAGGACAAAACCCAAAGATAATGAAAACAGGTGTGTGCGATTGGGCTTTGTCCCTTGTTAGCACAACCCTGGTGAATGGTAAGCGGAGAAACGGAAGTCCCTTTGTTTCACTGCACGAGCAAAGCCACTAACAGGCTAACGTCTTAATCGATCCATACTAACCTCTAAAACATTTTCCAGGGGAAACAAAATACTAAAATTTCATTGGCTAATATTCATTGGTCAGCCCCTTGACCACTTCAAGCTCTAATCTCCCCGACCCTATTCAAAAACTGTTACTTTCCCAATTTGTGTACAAGTTAGAGGTGGAATTTTTGTCTGATTGACAGCCCCATTTGATTTGAAGAAACATCGAGAGAAATGTTGACCGGTCTCCTTTGGTCTCCAGACACACGGCGAATTATGAAAAAATAGTGTGAAAAAAAATTCCCCTGGTATCTGGGATGGACAGCAGCGTATGACGAATTAGTGTGGAGAAAGTTTCCCTGATTAGAAGCCACCAGCGTCTGATAGGTATCAGGGAAAGACCGATCAGAGATTTCCTCGTGAAAACAATATTGCCGGACCAGCGAAGCGAAGTAGTGAATAGTGTTACTCGATCTAGATAATATCTAGTTGCGCTGCGTGAGACCAACAGTTGTGGAAAATGTCGCAGGGAAGCAATCTCTCCTACCCACCCCTAAGCTACCCACTTCTCTCTCTCTCTTTCAATGATTTCACCTTTTAATGTGGCCGCATGGTGTCAAGTTTGAGTGAAAATAGCGCAGAGGCTGTTGACTTTATCCCAAAAAAAGTTACAAAGGAACAAAACAGGACTGATGCGAGGTGTTGACTTTAAGCGGAAGTTGACTTCAAGCGAGGTGACTTCTTGAGGATTCCACTGTATCCAGATTATCATATATTTTTGGCACTGTCAAAGCAGCCAAGGGAATAATTATATGAATCAATAATGCAAGCAAAAAATTAAAAGAATTCAAAGTGTCTTCCTAGTCTTTCTTTTCACTTCCACATTTTCAGTCATTAAAATTCAAGTGATAAGTCAATGAGCAATGTCAAGTTTCAATAATTTGCTAAACTCAGTACATCCAATTGTTTTTCTCTTCCTTGTTGTGATTTTAAATAACACCGCACCTTGAATCTGTATTAGTTGTTTATAAAGTCTTGTTGTGTATTTGAAGTTAGTAACTCAGCATCCACTTATGACCTTCTACCTCTATGTATTTCAGATATTTGCCATGTATTGAGTGAATGTCTTTGTGACAAAATAAAACTACTTTTCTTCTCTAAGCATTTTGGTTTTGAGTTTGCTCTGTGACATGAGTTATTCATTTTTACTAATTCCCTTTCCATGACTTTTGTTTGTGTTCTCCAGTTAACATATTTATTACCTCACATATTGTCCTCCTTCTCCTCCTACTTTTCTTTAGTTTTAGCTCTTCTTCGTCCACCTTTAAATCTTCTCTGCATAATTTTTCCAAGAAAAAATATTTAAAACCTACAGCACTACTCTTGATTAAGACCTTTATGTGACCATTTTACATATGGGTCTGATTTAGTTCACTAATTTTATTCATGATAATGGAAGGGGTTCCAAGTGGAGGCCACTCATGTCCTTTTTAAATAAATATTAGTTGCAGTTTCTAATGGAAAGACACATTAAAAAAGATACCAATAATGTCAATAGTTGAGAATCAATGATCAAAAGTCCAGATTTCAAGCTTTAAAAGGAGTTTTCTACCCCCCACCTTCCCACCTCGTTCTTTTTGTGTTTATATGATAAACCAAGTCATCCTAGAATAACACTGACAAAAGGCTCTAAATACTTGATTGGTAGAGAAACTGTAGCATTCAATCACAAGAACATTTTTTTTTTATTTAAAGAGAGAGAAGATGTGATAACACGGGCCAAATCTCTAAAAAAAATTTTAAGTAAATCTTTGCACTCAACATCCCCACATGCAAAGATCTAGAGGTCTAGTCACATGGATCTATCTCCTCAGTTCAAAATAGATGTAATATATTATGTCTTCTATGGGTATTCATCTGCTATAGCTTAGGCCTGGGGTAAAGGACAAATATGTGCATTATCATCATTATATTTAGAGTTAACAGGTCAAGGATATAGGCCTATGATGCACTTGTCCTAAATTTGTGGAGGGTGTGCACTCTTCCAAAACTGAATTTGTTTATCTACTGAAGTGATTCATTCCAAAACTAAAGGAAAAGAAAAGAGGAGTAGACACAAAATCAGAAATGAACATGGTGCATGGCAGAAACAGGGAAGTTTTTAGATTTTCAACACTAAGGTCATGAAAGCATGATAGTAAGAGGATCAGTATAATGTTTATGTATGGAAGATTATTTTTTTAAAAATGCCAAAAATATGATGATTAACAACATAATCTCCTCCTCCAGGTTGTGTTGGGATTTCCTCTTTTATTTCCCATCTTCTCAATCCAAAAAACTATACTGTTATTTTTTTTTTATTTCAAATGTACCAAGAGCCATTAGTATTATTAGCATGCAAAATGTATAGGCCTATTAATATTAACTTATTAAGCCACAGTGATAAAACCTAGCTTTAGTACTAACATAAGATAGCTCTAGATAGATATCTAGATCTAGATCTATAAAATATTGTATTAAAACCATCACAATAGAATATTCAAGCATTGCTTGTCTTTCAATTGGCCTTTTACTCTCATACAATGAATCAATTCAATGAAATGGCAACTTAATTCAAGATAATATGTTATCTAGACAATAAAGAAAAGTAATGCCTGGGTTAGACTTACTCTTACAGAGAAACTTATGTTCTTCTCAGCTTTGGCTTTTACTGAGAACAGATCGATGACACTGAAGAAACTAGCCGAGCTAGAGTAGCTAGAAACACACCAAACAGTAGCTTCTACATCATAGATCTATAAAAAACAGCAGACCACTTGTTAACAAAACTAAGCTAAATCACGAATTCTAAATTAGCCACTGCAATACTCCGAATGGTTTATAGTTGTATAAAAATACAACAGACTAATATACCCTGAGGCTCAAGTTCATTAAATTGAAAAACAAACTAACATCTTATAAACAATCCGAGCTTTGCCTGCACAACGGCACTGACACTGAGTGATCACTGACTTTTGACTGCGGCTGCACAGGCACAGGCACAGATAACAACAGAAGTGCAGGTTAAAATATGAAGAATTTCTTTCCTACAACAGTTTTTATTATCACAGTTATCAAGAGCATGGATAATAGCATACCTTTCTTCCATTTCTTTTAATTTCCTTGCAATCTTCGAGAAAATATCCTAAAATCCGTCTTTTTTCGAATACACAACACTGGCATACAGGTACCCGTTCGCCATTTTGAATCAACACTAAATCTTTTCTGCGGATCAGATTATCATTATCAACTGAGAAATTCGTCATGAATTTTTAGATATTCATTTTTTCACTTATTTCTGTCACTTAAACTGGCCATGGACTAAATATTGATACAAAAATATTTAAATCAAAATGTTCAATAAGATTCCAAAACCAAAACAAGGAAGTAAAATCATTCACCGCCTTATTATTAACAATGTTAATACTTCCGGGTCCAGATAAGTGTGATCAACCTAGCATACACATATTTTGTCATTGCTGTGTTCGGTGCGTTTTAATCTTTTTTTCCGGCCCTGAAGATACAATGTACATGTACTACTATTACTTTTTTTGGATCGGTCCTTCATAATATAAAATATGTATTTCAGTTCAATAAAGAAAACCCTTAAGGCGGTGTTCGAGGGGCTCATTAGTAGGCCTACTCCTTCGACCGATAACTTGCGGATCGTGGGTTCGAGCTCTGGTACACTACAAAATATGTATAAGAAGAATGATGGGCAAGATTAGGTCCTACAAATTGTAACCCCTACCTCAGTAACATCCACACCGCCCCCAGCCCCTTAACGGCACATTTGTAGCTTTCCCGGCAAGGAATGCATCCCCACCAGAACATTAATTTTGTTAACCCAAAATGAAGTCCGCGCGGTATAGGACCGGGAAAATGCCGTTGTTTTCTGGGTTTCTTTGGGGTTTTTTTTTTTGTTTTTTTTTTTGTTTTTTTTGGGGGGTATGTATTTTGTTTATTGTTTTGTTATTTTGTTTTTTGGGGGGAGGGTAAATAAACAACAACAAAAATAGAACGGTCTCCTATCGATAACTGAGCATAATATAGATTATTTATGCATGTTTGATTATAATATCGTAGGAGGATGGTAGATAGATACAGAGAGAGAGAGACACACACACACACACACACATACACACACACACACACAGGACCATAGTTTCCATTTTATTTCACAGCACTGTGGTATATAGATCTATGTTAGCCTATCAGAAGTACGGGTATTGGTATATTTCTCTGTCTTCGGAGGGTACATGAATTCATCTTTCAAAAAAAGAAGACGTCGTGCTTGTATAAATTTGCTGTAGTCTCTATGCAGACAAAATACCTGATTGTTTTGTCGTGTTTTTTGTCAGAATAATAATTGAACTCTTTCATACTACATGTATTTGACTTTCGACTTTATCTGTCAGTTTGAAAAGTGTTTACGCATTTGATTGCAAGTAGGAAAAAAACGGCAGTCATTGCTTCCGGTTCAATCGACCCGGCCTTCCTTCTCACCCAGAGCTTCACATTGTGAAACATAAACTTGCTTTTCTTTTAAACAATAAACCACCATGTCTGAAGAGTTTGCATGGAAAGTGAAAAACGGAGAACTGGGTGATGTGAAGACTTTCGTGGAAAAAGAGGTGAGGTGGACAAAGTTGTATAAATTTCATACGAAGTCCCGGATACATCGGCATGATATTCAATTTCATGATCTTTCCTCTTTACGAACTGACTCACTCAAACTCAGACTCAGAGCAAGTCCAAGCCCAAGTTCAGTACATTTCTCTGCTTATTGTCAGAAAGTTTCTGTTATTTTTCACCTTTTACATTTGTTTTCCCTTCAGTCAGCGGCTGTTAACTCCGACTCCTTCAACATTTTTGCTGCTCTTGGTAACTTCTATAAAAATATGTGGAATTTACTGTATTTCTTCATAAAATACAGTGGTCTCCGCCTAAGAGCCCGATCTGCTTAAGAACCCGCCATTCTCGTGAAACGGAATTTTTCCTATATAATTCGTCCTCATAAGAGCCCATTTTCAACTAAAAAATCCGCCTAAGAACACGGTCTTCTTCCCCGACTGTTTTTGTTTTGAAGCAGCCGCTGCCTAAATCGCAAGAAACACTGTCAGCCGCCCTGCCTTTGCTCTAGAGTTAAGCTCTAGCCGTGGTGGAAAGCAAAGCCGCGTTCCCTCTGCCCCATCCTACCCCCATTCAGCAGGCCAAGTCTATCCATTCTCACCGCCCGAAGCGCGTGTCTTCCCCACCCCCACCCCCACCCTTTTTTTTTTAGTCTTAGATCAGTGATAGTGATTGGCTAGATCTATGCTTTTTTGTTGTGTCCCGCCCCTATTCTCCGACCGACAGCTTCAACCTCACCCCCTCCTCCCCATTTTCTTGCGTCGTGTGACCTCGCAACCAAGTCCCACCCGTACCCAGCCATGATACAACAGCGCTCTTTGTTTTGACCTACATGTACGTAGGCCTAGACTTGGTGGAAGTAGCGACTCAGCACGGGCTCAGAACAAAGATGGGTTTTTAAGTCAGATTTTATGGAATGGAACCGCCAGCGTCTTGCGTTTTGCGTAATGGAGACTGGCAGGGAATAAGGATGGTTTTGATTGGTGTGTTTTAAAATCTAAGTAAGCCAATCACAGATTGATTTGGTCAGTGATAACGCTCCGTTAGGCCTAATGTGTTATTGCAGCGAGAAATGGGAGCTATTATGGTATACATGATTTATCCCCCTTTGAAATCTGCCTAAGAGCCCGATCCGGCTAAGAACACTGTAATCTTGTCTCCCGAGGGGCGGGTTCTTAGGCGGAGACTACTGTACTACAATAGGCCTACATTCTAGCCAGATTTTTTTTGGGTGCTTTTTTTTTGGTTAGAATTTGTTGCTGCTTTGTTCAATTTTCTCTTCTGCATGTTCTTTCATGTGCGTAGACATTTTTTCTCCCTTTGTTTGCTAGTGATATCTTGGGTCGTAAAGTCCAGAGATCATACTGAAAGATCTGGATTTTGTGAAGTGATGACATTGCACTATTTCACCTACCTTTTAGACATCATACAAAGTCTTGAACCATCACAGAAATTTCAATTAGTGCTCTAAACTGAACTAAATATATAGGCTACAACACAGCTGCCATAGCACTGTACATGTAGAGAGTAACAATAAAGACATATTTTTGAGTTTTTAGAAACATCGCACACTATGAAAGAGGTACAGAATCAGACATAAAGGCCAGTACAGTATTCGCAGCCTAAGTGCACGATGCTCGGGAGACAGCTCAAGCGTTCACTTAGGCGTAGCGTGCTCTTACATGATCCAAAACAACATGAGGAATATTTCTATTGATTGTCTCACTTGGACAGTCCTCCCCCCGTACTGCCTACACACGTGATTGTGTTCGAGGATGTGTGCGATATGCACTATGTTGTTGTGTTTTTTTGTTTTTTAATCATTAAATTTTATTGTGGCAAATAAAACAAATTCTCTAAACAGAACAAACTAGATTTAGATCTAGATCTAACATTATGAAAGATGGGGTGAATCAAACAAAGGGAATAATTATGTGTTGAAGTTAACTTAAAATGATGAATGTCTAGGCCTACAAAACTGAATGAAAGGCACTGTCTTTTTTCGATCGATACTGCCACGAACAACAGCTATTCTTCTAATCATTGGTTGTGATTTATAGCTATACCGTACCTAAAATGACCGGCAGTCTCTGCCTTTGTTCCAATCAGACATGATGCTTCTACCCATGTCAAACTAACATAATTTTCCTGTGCCCTCTCTCTCATTCCCACTCCTTTTCACTTACACATGTGATTTATATAGTAAAAAATTGGTCAAATGACAAAAGCGTGCACTTGACCGGATCATGCGTTTACACAGCGTGCACTTAGGCGGCGACTACTGTATTAGGAACACCAAAAAAAAAAAAAAATCTGAATCTTCTTTCATTTATGCTTCTACTGGTTGGTTCAAATATTGCTTACCATCTAGGACACTAAAATAATAAATTGACACTGTGTAGGATACTAACTATAGCACTTGAATGGAACCCAAGGAAAGGGAAAAAGTAAAAAAGACAAGCCCTAAAAAATTTAGACGAAAGAACTTTAGAAGAGATGGCCAGAAAGAATGAAACCTATTATAATGAAAGAAAAAAAAATACAGCCCAAGAGAGGATGCTCCACCAAGGATGTATATTGAATGTAAAAGATTCTTTTTGAATGACAGCGATCATGAGCTAATGTTTTTTCTCTTAAAAGGGGCTGGATGTGAACAAAGAAATCCAAGGTCGTCTACCACTCCATTATGCAGCAGACTATGGGCATGCAGATGTAATTGTGTACTTGCTCTCAAAAGGAGCAAAAGTCAATGTAAGTAGAATTATGTAAACATTTGAATCACTGTGTGAAAGTCCCTTTTGTTTGCTTCTTTTCTTAAAATGTGAATTTTAAGGTGACTAAAATCTTAATAACTTCGTATTTAACCAGTAAAGACCCACATCAGTGGCAAAGACAAAGGCCAAGAGCGCCTGCTATTGCTTGATAAATGCTCCTGTAAATAGACTTTGTAATCACCATTTTTAAATAGTTTTCAAATTGTATGACTACTAACTTGACGCTACTAAATTTATAATTGTTTTGCTCCTGAGTCATGAGAATGATGAAAAAAGCAGTTATACTGAATGCATCATAGTAAGCATTCTGACTACCAAGATTATTTTTAGGCATTTTTACTTTTGAACGATTCAAAAGAAAAAAGATATATTGATTTGTTCAATTTTATTATCGTAATATCATAGTATTTCTTAAGTTATAGTTTCATCAAAAAAATGTTTGGGATTTTGTTTGTTTTCTAGTATTATTTTCTTAAAACATATATTTGGCAATCATTGAAGCTGAGTGAATTTTTTGTGTGTGTGCTTTTTTCACATTTAAGAATGTTTCTTTCACTCACTCACTCACTCATGCCCGTCTCCCTCACTGGGGCATAGGCCGCTGACAAGTTTCCTCCAGCCATCTCTATCCTGGACCAGGCTTTCTAGCTGTCCCCATGTGTAGCCCATCTTCTTGGCGCCAACGTTCAGGTCACGTTGCCATGTGGCTGGCTTGCACAGAGTGTGGCCTATCCGCCTCCAGCAGCGTTGTTGGATCTCCTCTCCGACTGGCTTTTGTCCTGTCTTCTGCCACAGTTCTTTGTTACTGATATTG
The DNA here is from genome assembly GCA_039654405.1 of Bullina lineata. Taxonomy (NCBI): domain Eukaryota; kingdom Metazoa; phylum Mollusca; class Gastropoda; family Bullinidae; genus Bullina; species Bullina lineata. The sequence continues at coordinate 6,934 of JBDFRD010556959.1, read as the reverse complement.
TCAGGCCACCGTATGCGGAGGATTTGTCTCAGACTGTTGTTGATGAAAGTCTGGATCTCCTTGGTTGTAGTGTTGGTGGTTCTCCACATTTCGGCTCTATATGGCAGGACTGCTTTGACATTGGTGTTAAATTGACTGACATGCCTCTTGAAGCCCAGATGTTCTTTAGTAGCCGGAAAGCTATACTGGCCTTGTTGATTCTGGTTTTCATGTCTGCGTCTGTCCCTCCCTGTGACTGTGAGTCGACGATGCTGCCAAGGTAGGTAAAACTATCCACCTCTTCTATTTCTCCACCCTCTTGTATGATGTGGGTTGTGCTGAATGTTGATCATCATTATTTCTTTTCAATTTCCAGGCACCAGACAAGTATGGTATTACTCCCTTGCTTTCTGCCATCTTCGAGGGACATACATCCAGCGTAAAAACATTGCTAGATAATGTACGTTCTATAAATTTCATTTACATGATAGATTCTTTTACCAGCCAGTGAATTTTACCATTGAAAGATGCCTAGAGGCCTGGCAAGATTTGTAGGAGGTGATGGGGGTTGTGCTGTGAATAGTTTAATTTTGTTAACTCTCCATCCTTTTTCTTACCCCAAATCCAAACCTGTCTAAAGTCCAGTCAATAGGATCACATTTAGTAGATGTCTAAGATGTATCTTTGAGTTTCAATGTGGTACCAGTAATCAACATACCAAAAAATATAAAACCATAAATTGCTCATGGAACTTTTAAAAAAAATTCATTTAAAAAGAGATTGCAAATCATAAAGGAATATGTATACAAGTAAGTAGATGCTGTGTATTTAATGTATATGAGATAGAGGTTATACTTTACAACTTTGCAGAATAAATTAAGTCCCAGCAGCAGGCTTATTATTATTATTGTACAATTTTGACCTTTCCCTTAGTATTGCTAACTTTGATAATGTGTTGTCTCACAGTATGTTTACATCAATATTTTTTAGGGAGCTGATAAGACGGGCAAGTCTCCTGATGGTGCTAGCTACATAGATTGTGCAGAGAAGGAGGAAATTAAAGCTTTGCTGCAGTGACACACTCCAGCCCGCTGAGAAAATAAGAGATTACAGATCGTAACTGCTTTGAACTTGTGACAGCAAGGCTTGACATGGAGTTACTTGTAGTCATCTGGAATTTTGAAATTCTGTTCTGGGGTACAAAATTGATATGTAATGTAATTTTAAAGAGAAACAAACGTAGATAAAATGAGGTGTTGGGGAAAGTTAAGTAGCCGCCAAGCTTTTATTTTTGTTTCATTGTCATTATGATTAACATTAACATTGCAGATAATAATGATGGTACGATCTATTTAAAAAATGATTTTCAATTTTTGGAATGAGACAATTTTGACAAGGCAACATGTTCAGCACATGTAAAAGTAAAGTAGAACCTATTAACACATGTGGGCTTGAGACTGAGCTTTGAGTGAGTTAATTGTCTTTTGCAAATTATATGATTCTTTGTTGGACTATTATTTTCGAAGACCATTTTTAAGTCAGGCATTTCAGAAGCTGTATGGGCTTCATTGTCATTGTTGCCAGGAGGCCACATTTTGATCAGAAATCACGAAAAGCTGAAAATTACTGATATGTCTTAACTAAACATCATGAGTTGTCGCAGACTACACTTGAGATTGAAAAGAACACTTAGTACAGCTAGAAATACATGGAGCAGGCTGAATAAAAATGAGTGTGTGGAAAAGAGCGATAATGCATGTTGTTAAAAATTATTATAAGTCAGCTGCTATTAGTAGTAATAGTAGTGGTGGTATTAAGCCGGAGACCGTTTAAGCCATCGTTGTGTTAACTAGGTTCCTATGAATATGTAATGTTGATCCATTTATGAACTTATATCATACTTTTTTAAGTAAGGAAAAAAAAAATGCTATTTTGTATTATTTAAATTATAATTAATGTCGGAGCTCATGAATTATGTACCTGAATTGTTCCTTTTTCTAACTTGATTTTGATCTTTTGATACAAAAGACTGGTAATAACTCTAAACAGTTGTTTTTTAATGCCATTACAACCAAAGCACGTAATTTATTTATTCTTGACAGATCAGACATCATATATGTCACAAAATGGACCTGTATTATCCTGCTTTGGTCACGTTACTACATGTAGAATACTATGGAGTGTAACATTTTGTTGTTCTTTTGTTCAAAATGGAACGTTGTGATTTTAATTATAAAAGTGAGGATGGAGTAACTCTACCATGAACAATGTTTTCAAACTGCACACTTGTTTTAAAAATATATTTCAGTATTTGGACTTTGTTTTTTCTTTTCAATTTGAATCAGATAACACTTTGTTTACTACTGCGTACATAATTCCTTTGCTATTTGCCATTTGTGTGAGTAGGAGCAATGTGTTAAGTATTAATGGTCATGAGAAGGTGTTGTTTGAATGGCTTTTGAGATATGTGATGAAGTGTGTTTAGATCACATGTTTTTTTTGTAATGAGTGCTTGATACCTGTGGGCTTTAAAGAAAAGAAAACCAGTATTGCACTTAATTGCAGCCTTGTCCATTACTCTGAATCTGATTGTTTGAGACTTGTGATGATGTTTGGGACCAGGCAATGAAGAATCAGAGGTATTAAGAAAGCAATAAAAATTCCGCAACCCACATTCACAAAAATTAAAGCAGTTCATTAAAAAATGCAATATGATTATGAACTGCACACAGAGGTTTGGTCAATTCATGAGTGCCCCTTCATTATAGAATTTTTTTGCCAAAAAGACGATTATGTTGTGTGCAGAGATGGAGTATGTTAATGTTACTTGAAAATCAGTTGGCCATGCAGTGGATCCAAATTGGAAACCTCATTCGTGTAATTAAAGCATACCCTACGATATCCCAGTGAGTAAATTTATCTCCAAAATATTCACAGGTGAGTTGAATGTTAAATCAAGACCAACCGATTCCTGTTAAAGTAATTACATGTACAAGAAGTGGGTAATTAGATCTAGGTATGCTCAGATTTTATTTTTATTGGGCAACAAAAGATAACGCTTTTATTTAGTTGCTTGATTTTTCATGATGGAATAACTGTAGGCTTATTTATTTCGAAAGCCAGGCTCAAACCTCCATACTGGAATACAACGTGTATTTTATTTTTCTCTAAAGAATATTACAGGTTTCAATGCTTCATGACTAGTATGCACTCAGATATTATATCAGATGAGTGTAAGATTAAGAAGAGATATTATATCAGATGAGTAATTAGAAAAGTCTTAATTACGCTGGAACTGGCAGGAAATTATCACCCATGTTCATCAGATGGCTTTATTTCTTTTCTCATACTTGTACATTCTGACAGTTTTCAGATTGTAATTTGTAATGTGTTTTTGTTTTGTACACATGTATTAGTATTACAGTGTGTTGACATTGAACGTCAATGGTGATAGGTATAGATTATTGAAGCCACGCGTTTCTTAAAGTACATGTATTATTTATGAATCAACACTCTACGTGATGGATGTTTTCCCTGTAAATGTGTGAAGGACACCATTAGTGGGATCAATGCACAAAGTAAAATATGTGTTCAATTGAAACTTTTAAATTATAGTAGTATAGACAAAATATTGGAAAACAAACATGACCTATGGGAAAAAATGTGAGGAAAAAACACTTCTTCATCTTGCGAGTACTACATGCTGTATACAATGTATTTGTCCCCTCATTTATAATGTACTGTACATAACCATATTATGACTAAGACTAACAGAGTGAAAAGAGGAATTCCCTTAATACACAGTATCTCAAAGTTGAATTACATTACAGTGAACCATGTAAGAAAATTAAAAGTATCATTATCAATAAAATATTTTCCCCGTCGCCTTTGGTTCATTTCAGTAATTTCACCGAAGCAGATCATTGGTACTTGTAATGGTTTTGTTGAAAAATTGTATTTAATATAATAACCTTCTACTGGTGCTTAAAATTTTGATTGCAAACTTTGAGTTTTCTGTTTTACCAACCTTTTGAGAAAGTGACACTCTTAATGTGTTTTTATTTTTTTACTGCTGCCATCAAAATTTGGAACACAAACACCAATGTACTACTTCCACTATCAGTTTTGGCTACACACATGTAAATGTATGTCTTTTGTATTTCATTGACGACGCAGTTGGTATCAAATGTGTCGCTACATGTACAGTGAACCTCGAATATACATTGAGCAAGGTTTCGCGGACCAGCCTAATGTCCTTGTTGAATCCAATGTCATAGCAACAGTGACTATAGGGAACATAACCATTGCACTTCAAAGAAGTTATCTAGTTTCCTCACCGTGGGGCTTTAGCCCCCCAAAATTAATTTTGTTGCTGAAATGAAATTAAATCAACAGCCTATCTGTACATAAACAATAGGCCACCCCCTTTTCACTCTCCTCAGGCCAAGTTTAAGCCCCGAAGGTTACGTCGGGAGACCTACTCACCTTCCCTGCCATGCTCCCATCCTATTGCCCTCTCCCACTCCCCTTTGCACCTGCAATTAGATGAGTGAAGCACATCAACCCCACCCGGCCATTCACTCTCCACGCATAAAAACATTTGCGCACATAAGTTAGGAGGAATGTCTGTTGATCTGCATGGCGGCAGAGTGGTATGACAGGACCCAGTGTTAATAAAATAATCACAGCTGAGGGTGGCAAATTTTAATTGTCATTCGACCAGAGGTACAATTACAAGGGCAAAAAACAGGACTTTTTCACTGTAAAGCCAGATCCCATTGTTCGAGGTTCACTGTGCTCTTTTGCATGATCAATAGATATAATGTTTGTAATTTGTAGTTCAGTAAATGTGCATGCTTGCTAGATTTATAGTAGGGGATTGGCTTCTGTAAAGCATGGATGACTTTCTGCTTTTAATGTTGTCTTGAACTGGTTTCATTAAATGTATGAAGAATTGGCTTGACAGAACAAGTGATTACCAGAGCGGAGCAAAAATGTAGTATAGTAAAATAAAATTAAAACACAGATTTATGGTTGCATAGAAAGTGCAGCTTAGGCCATAGAACTTTTGCCCCGTGAGAGAGTTTATCATCCTGCAATTGTGAGTTTTCGGTTGTTTTATCTTAATCTATAACACAATAGCAAAGCTCTCTGTGGTAATTTTGAACAACACACAAAGTGACATTTTTTTACAAGATTTTGAGAATATACAGATCTACAAATAAATGTATTTGTACCTTCCATACTGATTGTCACATCATGATTTAATTTGAGAGTATACGTTTGATTAATTTGAAATTTCATCTGTGTGCTATGCATCGTTAGTTACATCTCATCATATACATGTAATGTGTATCAAGTATCTGTACTGGTATCATGTGGAGCTGAACTGGAAACTTAATATGCTAAAGAAAAATTCAGTGTTTGCCTTCATAAAAATCTCTCTGGTGTCTTATTTCATGCATCATCATTTGATGTTTAGCACAACAATTAAAAAGAAAAAATACTTGTATGCAGAGAACTGATTAACTTTTAACATTCTTTGTCATGCGCAATAGTTGTTGCAAGTCTGCACTCAGTACTACCAGTAGGCCTACTGGACATCTTGTTTCATCTGCATGTTTGTAGCTATAGGCCATGTCCATCATGTAATCTACATGCCAGGATGACTTGCAAACTACAATGTACTACATGTACATGTCATATTTGCATAAAAAGGGTTACACATGTACAGTAGATGTGTAATTGTTTGAAAAGAATATGTGTATAAACACACAAGTCTGTAGAATGGAGAAAGACTTCCTTTGTTCCAAATAGACACAATGAAATAATTAATCACGAGGTTAGAATTGTTTGGGTTTTTTTATTTTCATTTTTCGTGTGTACGTCACTTGCACATTAGTGTGCTTGTGTGTCATCCTGTTAAGGATTCATGCCATGATTTTTTTTAAAGAAGTGACAAGTCCATACTTTAATGACAAAATGCACATTTTGTAACTGGTGAATCAATTATTTTCTTTCCAATCAATAAAACTGTACAGTTTTCATCATATTCTGTTGTTATTAGGTGATCTTGTAAATGTACACATATGTTCAAAAGTTGTCACATTGTGTCTTGTTTCATGAAATTTACATCAAGTTAAATTCCTTCTACTTCTACTAGTTCTAGGCCTTTCGGAGCTTGTTACATCATCTCTGGACAAAATGGTAATCTGTCGTCATACATAGGTTTACTTCCCCAGCAAAATATGCCATTACCCAATTTGCACCTGGTCGGGGAGAGGAAATAAAGTGTAAAGTGTTTCTCCAAGGATAATATGGTCACCCGGAGTCGAATCCCGACCCTCGCATTGGGTTTCCAACGATCAGTTGACGAAAGAGGTAAGGGTAACCTCGAGTGAAAAAGGGTTTTAGTTTTTGATGTCTAATGTGCCTCGGGGAATTTGAAGGGTCTACGAGTGGTAAGACATAAACTTTTGCTAGAGATGCAAACTGCAACATGATGTAGTAATAAGATCAGTGGATTGTTTTTATGAAGTGAGAGAGAATGGCAACAGTATATCTGCAACATTTTAATTTTACTGCTGAGAGATAAGTGGTTGATAGCACATGTTCTACTTTCTTCTTTATAGTCGCCTGAAATCGAAGTCTTGCGATAGTTAGACTTAGACAGGATCTTAACCTGCCACTTACAATGACCAGGGCTTGAACCCTCAACCTGTGAATTGCTAGTGCAACACTATTGACTAGGCTAATGAGTGCCCCCAATTTCCCTCAAAACAAATTTATAAATTAGGCAATTTTTATTGCAAGTACATAATTTGTACAATGTAAATGTACTCGTCACAGTACTAAGGCCCTACACATACAAAGATAACATGTACAGTGGAGTCCGCTTAAAGTGAACTCTTTGGGACCAGAAGAAAGTGTTCACTTTATCCGAGGTTCAGTTTAA
>JBDFRD010556849.1:0-18636 GCA_039654405.1 Bullina lineata | reverse complement strand
GGTCACCTCCCGGATTCGAACCCTGGATCCTTGGATTAGGAGTCCAACACTCTAACCATTCGGCTACCGCGCCACGCCGAAGCTTATCCGGGTTTTGATAGCGTGAAGCGGAACAGATGATCTTCACTTCATCTCCTAGACAGGACGCCATGCTAGTCTGTAGTGGGTTTGCTTCCCAAGCAGAATCTACCGGTACTCAATTCACACCTAGATGGGGAGAGAAGACATGGTGTAATTGTAATGTGTCTTTCTCAAGGACACAACATGGTCACCTCCCGGATTCGAACCCTGGATCCTTGGATTAGGAGTCCAACACTCTAACCATTCGGCTACCGCGCCACGCAAGCATGAAAAATCAGGGCTGTAAACGCTTGTATCCAAAGTACATATATTATGTAAGGACCGACTACTTGCTGTTTTTGCAGTACATGTATAAATCACCGTGAGACTCGCTGATGTAGGAGAACATCTCACAGATTTGCCTGACCTACAACATTGTCACCTGCGAGCCTCGTAAATTGGAGCTAACAGGGTTACCGCTACTGACTTATAGTCTGTCGGCGATATCGGACCTGCAAGAATATAGGACTGGCAAACCGACGCTAAATAACCTAACAACGACTTCTGACTAGTACGTCGGCGATATCGGACCTGCAAGCATCCAGGACTGGAATACCGACGTTAAATAACCGAACAACGGACGAACTACTGACAAGAAACGCACATTGAGATTCAATACAGCAGACATAAAGCATAGGCTTACTCCCAAACTTAGCCAAATGGTGAGTATCTGTGGCACTCTTAGGTGGCACGGTGGCCGAGCGGTTAGAGCCTTGGACTCCTAATCTGAAGGTCCAGGGTTCGAATCCGGGAGATGACCGTGTTGTGTCCTTTACACCCTTTTCCCTCTCCCCACCCAGGTGCGAATTGGGTGCCAACATATTCTGCTGGAGAAGTAAACCTACCACAGACTAGCGTCCTGTCTAGGAGATGAAAGTAATTCATCTGTTCTGCTCCACGCTACCGAAACCGGGATAAGTCAAAAAATGCTCCATATGGGAGAATGCTTCCAATATAAGAACGCCACAAAACAAACAACACCAGACGTATCGACAATTACTGTCTTCAAAGGGAAACAAAAAAGACAACAATTTGATCAAAATTAAAAGATAAAGAAAGAGGAAAATAAGAGAAAAGAAAAAAAAGAAGAAAAAGAAAGGAGAAATAACTTATCTGAAAAGGCGTTCTGAAATCGACGAGGCGCAACAAATCAACTAAGAAGAATAAGCCTTGTAGATAATGTGTGTGAGAAGGGACGAAATACACACAAAGTGGAGTATTTCTTTATCTTTTAATGATGATCTAATTGTTGTGTTTTTTGCTGACCACCATTGGTGTGAGTGAACATGATCTACATATGTGCGCTATTCAGTCATTTCAGACAGTCGCATACAATGCATACAACAGTACAGGCCTATAATATACTGACGAATTGTAAAATAAGAGCTGCTGTGAAGCTAAAAATGTAATCCGAGATGGCAGTCGGAGAAAGGTATAGACATGCTTCACAAAACAAAGACGTCACAGGACAAGACCACACTGACCACGATGGGAGTTATTTTGCCCAGAAAATAATATACAAAGAACAGGGATTAAAAAACTACTACATGTAGTACTATTGAGCTTTTCACATGAGAGATGAGTGATATCAGCAAGGAAGAAGGCGAAAGAAAAGTAATCAAATAAAAACGAAGAGGAAAACCACAATGAAACAAACAAGGTCTTTTTTGGACAAAGAATAAGAAAGAACATTACACTGCCTTCAAAATTATTTAAATAACTTTTTATTTCAGCATACTTCATGCTAAAGCATAATAATGTAGTATACATTTTTTTTTCTTACAGAATAAGGATGAAAATTTAAATATATAATCATATCAAGGATCACATACTTATGATTGTACAACGGTGAAGATTTTCCTTTGTGAAGGCATCAAACTAAACAAATGGACTAGATGACAACAATAAAACAAAATAATTAAATCTACTTAACTAACATATAATGTATGAACACTTAAACTTTACATGCTCCAGACTGTAAAATAATTTCTCAATGAGAACATGAATTAGTTTTTAATATCCTATGCAAAACTTGCCATAACAGTTCTGATGTCTGTTGGTTTTGAGAGTTAGAATATATTTATGCCTAAAAGAACATATTTATTATCATATCGACTCAGATCGAATATAAGTCAGATGAGTCTAATGACAACGCTACACGGAATCAACAATTCTGTTTTCTAGGGTGAACACAAAGATAACATTACTCATGCAACTTAAAATATTTTTTTTCCGCTTCTCTCCGGCCTTCTCCCCCATTTGCAACAATTGAATAAGTTCATCCAAGTGCTCTGTTTTAGTGTACAGTATACATGTATTATTTTGACCACTTTGAAATGATTCATTTTGGCATGATATTCAAACCATGTATATACAAAACTACCCTCATAGATACATGCCTAACACAAACAGTTCTTTCACTGAGTTTTTGACCAAGAAAGACATTTCTGAGCATAACACTGAGGAAAAAATCCTAAGATGTTTAAACTCTCATCAAACTAAAACTACTTAGTCTACATGCATAAAGGTGGGCATAAATTACATATAATAATGAAAGAAAGCAAAAAACAACACAAAAGTACTTATAATTGAGGATACATTGTGTAACATGTGAAAGTATTGCACTATGCAACAAGTTGACTGCAATAAACATTTTATAACTATAATACAAATGAGAGTAATTTATTATCAATTCTTTTGAAGGTAGATTGAAGTAAACAGATTCTGAAATTGATGATGGATTTTACCTCCTATATGGGACAATAATTTACATAAAACTTCTGAATACAGATAATCTCTTATTCTTTGCATTAAATACATGAAATCCCCCTTTTTGGCCTCTGAAATTTGGAAAGCAATTATTCTCATTTATGAGGCAGTAATTACCGGTATTCTAATAATAGAGTAAATTCAAGACGAGCTGAGAAGAAATCAAAAACAAAACAAAATTGCTGGATCTGTGGAATACAATCTGAAGCTAAAACTGACATTAAATAACCCACAGAAACATTCTGAAGTATAGAGATTTCTAAGTAATCAGCCTTGATAACCTAGTAAAACGTATCTAATAATGAATGAAAGTCTAAGGCTTTAGCCTCCACTCATCCCAACACCAAATTTTCCCTCAAAGATCTCTGAAGGCTTAAAAGGCCCAATGAACTGGAGTGTATCCCAGTTCTGAAAGTGAATAGAGGGGACCAGATGATACCTAGTCACCTCCTAGACACGACCCAAATGGCACGAGGTCAAGTGGTGAGAGCATTGGATCCCTGATCCACGGGTCCTGGTTTTTAATCCGGTGGCAAGTGTTGCACCCTTAGGAAAGACACTTTACACCATTTTCCCTCTCAACACCCAAGTACGAATTGGTACCGGCATATTCTGCTGGAGAAGTAAACCTACGACAAACTAGCGTCCTGTCAAGTAGATGATGTAAAAATCATCTGTTCCGCTTCAAGCTATCAAAATCGGGGTTAGGTCCAGCTCAATGGGCTTTTAACTTTAATTACTTCCTTTTAAACAGGACACCAGCTTGTTGTAACAAGAGACATTTTCCATTGTTTTAATGAGTTCAGTATATAACTATATATTCGAGTCTACTTTTTGCCCTCTCTGTTTAAACCATATAATATCAATTCATGATTGTAACTGTCAAGAATGTTGTCTGTCCATGATACACCTAGTGGAAAACACTGTACATTCTTGCTGTAATGTAATATACATTAACCAAACATACTACATAGATTTATAAGGTGTATTATTATTATTATTATTATTATTACCATTATTATTATTATACATGTTTATTCAGTTACAAGAGTGCTAGTTTAATCTTTTGCCCTTTACACCTTAACCTACTGTAGATATACGTCTACCTGTATTCTTATTCTGTAAAATAAAGTAAACATTACTTTGTTCATACATACAAAATATAATTAAAAACCAAAAGAACACACACGGTGAAATAAAAAATAGTACAAAGTTGCAAACTGATATTTAAACTTTGGTGAATGACCAATATAAAAACATTATAAATTAAGAAAATTTAGAAAAATACAATAGTAATAAATATTCCTGTGCTAAACATGTTATTCTTTGAAAACGTTTTTAAATCATAAGGTTGCAATACAAAATGTTTACCTTTAAAGCTACACAACCTGATGGAAGAATAAATATATTAGTAATATAATTTTAATTCTTTGTTTCTGTACCTTATTGTTTTAACACTGCTTACTGACCCATTTTGCCAACATTTCCTGCTGTCAACTGTAAAAGACAAAATTTTCAGGGAATGATACAACAACAATGATCATTAGCTTAATGTATTGTTTGTTGATTTGTATCACATGGTAACCATATTGAATTTATGAATCATTTATTTAGTGAAAAGAAATAGTAATAATTCTATGACTCTTTGACATCGTTATCTACAACAGTACTCAGGTTCACATGGTTACTGACAACAGACTCGGATGTTGCGACCTCACTCTCCATCACAGAAGAAGGCCCAGTCATGTCTGAATCCACCGATGTATTATTATGGTCCTCGAAAGATGCATCCCCAATGTTTGTACTCAGCAATGTATCTTCATCTATTTTCATCTGATGACACTTTGACTGGTTCTCACAGTAGCTATGATCTGAACAGGAACTAGCAGTTCTGTACGTCTCAGTTTCATCTGAAGCAGACTCTAAGCGTTTCAATTTGCTGGCCAAAACTTGGGCTGCCAGTTTTTTTTGAGCCAGTGCTTCATTTTTCCTTTGAATCTGAGGACAGATCAGAAAAGCAAGGGATATAAAAAAATGTTACAGAATGACATGGTCACAAAATTGTGGGGTGAATCGGGGTGAATGCTTCTTTGTCAATATCTTTGTTTTTCAAAACTGTGTTTGAGTGTGGGTGAAAATGCCATTGTTTGATTGTTTTATTTGCCTACAAAGTGTCCAAGAGCACTTTTATGTCCCTTTTAGATGCTTTATAAAACGTCTTTCTTCTTCTTCTTATCATCATTATAATTATACTATTATTATTAATATAATTATTATAGACATAATTTTCTCCACCAGTGTTTATAAAGAATGATTATACAAATTCATAGTCTTTTTAAAGAAAAAAACATTGCATAAATGACTCAAGGCTCTATAAGTAAAACATGTATTATAGATTCTTTCCAATTCCTATAATCATGATCTCCAATTACTGATCCTGTTGCTAGTATTGTGAACAATGAACTATCTAAAACGATGCTTATATTTAGTGCACTATGCGCTGTAAAACCCAAATTCAGATGAGAAGCTATTATGATTAGCTGATGCGGAAGTCATTTATGAATTTTAATGCTGGGAATCAATTTAAAATGTCATAACCTTGGCATTACACTCATTAATGATGCACTCAGTTGAGGTCACAATGGTGGAAAACCGCTGTTTGCAAGTCAACAGACAACTCTGTCGTAGGTTCAGCCTAGAGCCTGGCAACCTCCCAGAAATAAGCTAAAAATGATGAGTGGTCTCTAATGGTTTACCATTAGGAATCTAGTGTATGACCTATAAAAGAGGAGTAATACTCTCCTAAAGTTGATCACTCCTGCTCGAAAAAAAAAAAGCAAATGCTTACAAATTCAGCTTGTTGTTGCTGAACAGTCAGACAATTTAGAAGGATAGTTCTAGAACTAGAAAAAATCACGGGGCTATTTTTTAAAAATTGTTGCACACATAAATGACATCCAAAAACACAAAAAAATGCTGATGCTTTTTGTGCATCTTCAATGACTGCTCAACTCATATATATTGTTTTCAAATTTCTACTTTCCACAATATCTTACCATGTCTGTTAATAAGGACACCAGCTCATGCAGGGTAAAATTTGGCTCTTTCTTTGCTTTTTCATTGTTGCCTTCTTTGTCAATGTGTGTTGAATAAGCATCATCATCACCATCTTCATGAAAGGATAAATTGATACATCACAATTAGATCTTTAACATACATCTGGTGAGTTTCATGTACAGAAAATCAGCCACTTTTCATACACATTGTGTTTTCTCAATCAATACGGTTTATTTTTCATAAAATCTAAAAAAAAAAGTATCACAATATTCATAAATTTCATTCATATATATATATATATTATCTATTGTGTGTTTATGCGTGTGCAGGTGCATCAAAATACAGTCGAACCTGCCTAGATAGAAACCTGTCTAAAACGGAAACCTGCCAAGACAGAATTTTATTTTTCCCCCCATGATTAATTCCTATATATTTGACCTGTATAAAACCTGTCCAACATGGAAACGAAAAGCAAAATGCTCTCCCAACTGAGCAAATCATCTTTGCAAGATGGAAATGACTAGCCCCAGGCTCCTTTGAAACAAGTGCCGCACGATGAAAAGTCTTTCATTTTACCAACCGCGGAAGAAAATTGTGGGAGAAAAACAGCAATCCCTTTGGTACCGAAGCACGCAACTTTAGACTGACTAATCAAGAGTGTTGATACCATGTGATGTAAACCCAGAACATTGTGGCAAGCGAAAATGAGCCTTTTCCGGACCTAGATGTTTGCACATCTGATATCTCCGATGGAGAACCAATCAGCATTTACTCCAGGCTGTTTAAGACTATGGCAGCCCCAGCCCACCCCATGTCGGCGATATCAGAACTGCAAGTGAAGCATCCAGGATCGGAAAACCAACATTAAATAGAGAAATTAAGTCAAGTTGAGCCCACTCCGTCCCCCATACAAGTCCTCTAGCAATGACCCTACCTGAGACGAAAACCTGTGCAAGACAGAAACTTTTTCCCTTCCCTTACGATTCTGTCTTGAGCAAGTTCGACTGTAGTCCAACAGAGTATCTAAGAAACCAAGGTGCTGCTTAGGCACAAGAACATGTTCGTTATCTAACATGGATTCCCCCCCAAAAGAATCCAAACACAATCAACTTTTCATGCCTGAACAGCCATTTACAAATTATACATTCTTTTTTTTTTTAAGAAAAAAAAACCCAATGTGTTTGTTTACCACTCATTATTTTTTTAAAATGAAGTATACTATAACAGAAAAAGAATAAATCATACCCATCTAAACTAATTCCAAATGCCAATCAAGCTAAAAGAAAGAAAATGACACCATTCTTTTACGTCATTCTATACTTAGATCTGATTCCATAATACTACTAGTGTATGTACCATTTAGATCCAAAATCAATGCTCAGCTGACTATGGAGTTCCACATGTTATTTTTTTCTAGCATTTCCTTTACTCTGAGTTGTAGCATGTCCACATTGGTGATGGAGAGTAACAAATACAATGTATGCTACTTATTTTAAAGACAATTATAATTTAAGGTGAATGAACCAGACAATGAAACAGTCCTTCTCTACTTCTTCCTCTGGAATTAGGGTTTAGAATTTTCTACTGACAGCCAAACATGCACTTCATTTTTTCAGGAAACATCTTTATCATGATGTAAACACTTACTTTTCACTCATAACTGAATTCACTACTGCTCATTTTTACCTAATTCTTTACCTATACATAGCTTCATATTTCTATCACTCAGTTTGTATTAAAAAAAAGAAAAAGAAAAAGTTCCTTCAAGGCCATGAGGCCCATAGAGTCCGAGCTTATCCTGGTTTTGGTAGCGTGAGGCAGAAAAGATGATTTTTACTTCATCTCCTAGACAGGACTTCCCCAGCAGACTATGCCAGTACCCAATTCGCACCTGGGTGAGGAGAGGAAAAATGGTGTAAAGTGTCTTTCCTGATGCCACAGCATGGTCGCAGTTTGTATTAATTTATTTATTCTTTATTTGCTCAAAATACAAAGCTCTTTTTAAACATAGATTCTTTGTTCCCTACCTTCACTGAGAACTTGAAGAAGCCACTTGACAGCAGCTTTGGCTTTAGCAGATCGTGATGATGTGGTGGCAATCTTTGCCAACTCTAAGGTGAGCTCTCTATTTCTCTTCAACTGCTCCTCAAAGGCAATTCTATAGGCATCCACAGTTAAGTAAGACTCTTCTCTTCTCTGGACATTCATTTCAGCCTATTGGACAAAAAAGATATATATCATATTTACGGTGAATCTACTATGTATCCAAAAAAGACGCATCAAAAAAAAAATTAAAAAAAAATAAATAATACAAGTTTTCTTGAATTCTGTTATTAGTTACACAGAGAGGTCTATTCCTCAAAGCTTTGTTTGCACATCTGAACATTTAAAAAAAGATTATTTTCAAAATCATTCATACAATGACTCAGAATCAAGGACAATGAAAGTATATAATAAGTCGAAGCCTCACTCAAAATGGCATGATTTAAACATAAACAAGTGTAACAAAAACAATGCCTCTAGTGAATAAAATCTAAAGTAAATATACTTTGATATTTTTCTTAAACAATTTCAGGGTTTTATCATTAATGCAGCAACAATGCAAATAAGATAAGAACTGATGACAAGTACTCCTGAAAGTATTCCAAAAGAAAGACATAACTGACAAACTCAAAGAAAAGAAATGTTATCAATTCACACAAAAAAAAACCCATTTGCAAATAAATGCAAAAATAATATACAAATAAGGATCAGATAAAAAGTAAACAAAAAACACAACTCAAATGTATGCAAACAAACCCATGTTAAAAAAATAACAAGCAATCCAAAAAAATCAGCACTCTCCAAAAAAGCTTAAGAAAGCCACAGTGTAGGCATCTGGACAGTGAGAGAACAATAAGTCAGACATTTGTCACTTACCTCCTCCCGCAGTTTTGCCACCTCTTTCCTTAAATTGGCTGCTGCATGAGCACAGCCACAGGGCTCTGGGTTCTGACCTCTGCACTTGCAGGCCCCTAGCACTGCCAGCTGCAGATATTAATGAACTCAGTGACAGACAGACACAAATCAAGAGAATCAATCAGACAGAAATCCAACTTGTGATCTCCCATTGGTGTTATTCAATTTCATGTTTCTTCATAATCTTGGTGTTCAGGACACAGTTTCTGTGTTCGTCATCAAAGACAAATAAAACCATCAAGTATACGATGAACAGCCTCTAGTAAAAAATCTAAATTTTAGAAATGAAAGAGGGTTTCTTGAAGGCTTGAACCATAAACTCTCAGTTAAGCATCAAGGGCTCTGTCAATAGGCCATCTCAGCAGTCAGTTTAACCAAATCCTCATCTTGGCTCAATTCTCACCCCTTCCTCTGTGGCTTGGTGGTGGCTACAACATAACAGTTCAATGTGAAAGGAATTAGAATTCACAAAGATGAGGAGTTGGTCAAAGGAAGATATTTGATAGGACTTAATTCTTTTCATAATTAGTCTTTTCCCGTAATTTTTGTTTGAAGTTCATATGAATATAGAACATTATTAAGTTACAGTCAAAAATTTGTTTGAGAGTTTAAAAAATTTGTATTTTAGAAACATAAATAAAAAAAACAAAACGTTTATTTCTTTAGAAGAATTCAACAGATAATTGACAAATCCATTTATTAAAGAGTGTTGGCATATGTTGAAACCAACAATATTAAACTGATGACAGATAGAGTAGAGTCCTTTATGGCCATAACACCAAGTGATATAGGATGAAATTCTAACCTCAGAAGATGAAAAGGAACCATACTCTTCTTCAGCAATTTGACTCTTGCCTTGCTCGTATTTATTCCTTTCAGTTACATCCAGCAAAGCCAAAAGCTCATCTCTCTCTCTTGCAATGGCTGGGAAGGCAGACAAAGAAATTAGTTTGATACTCTACTTCTGTTGCTTTATTAATGACCACTTCGGCTAACAGAAAAAAAAAATCAACAAAGTATTAATTGTTTTGCCAATATCAAGTTTAAATACATTTGCAACTATCAAACTTTAATTAAAATTTAAAAGTGCAAAGAACACTATTAATACAATAAATGCAAAAAAAGTGAATGAAAGCTGCAGGGAAAATTCATTTGGTTGTGTTTGCTACTATTAATACAATGTCCATCCTGTTATCAAGTGAACATAGCTAAACAATCTACAGCTATAAAGAGAAAAATAGACAATTTGTAGTGTCGTTAGTGTGATGTAGCTATAGTTGAATCACGGTACACTGCCAAGAAACTTCACACATCTCCAAAGCAGATAATATTTCAAATTCATATTACATCATTTCAGCCTTTGAATTATTCTAACTGCACTTTTTTTTTTATTCTGAATGAGACCCGTTTTCTCAAATTAACATAAGTCCATTTATGCCAGTTTTCAGTAATGCAAACCATTACGAAAACCTCCTTTTCATATCAAATGAAATACAATTTATTGAGATATTGTGAACCTAATTGGAGAGGTCTCAGAACTTTAGTTATGAAAAAAGGCTGATCAAAGTCTTGGAATTACATATTAACTAATGAAGATGTTTGTAAAAACTCATAATTCCAGAACTGAGAATAAGTAAAAATACATTATTGAAGTTTCATAATCAATCTAAAATCAAACAATTGACCAATGGTCCATTTGCCGATTTAATGACCTGTAGCTGAAAACATACCAATTTGTCTTTAGCTCTCATTTTAGGTCATACGTGTAAAAGTTTCTATTTCAGGACAGTACAGTTTTAATAATGAAAAGAGTGAAACCTTTCTGCACATAAGTTTCCTATCATTATGCCACTTCTTCTTTTTGTACACATTATTGCATCACATGTTTTTAAATTTCAAAAGAAAGAGAATAACACACAACTTTGAGGAATAAAGTGTTCACTAACCAGCTTTATGAGCCGTTGTCCGCCTCAGCTCTTCTGAACGAGCTTCTAGTTTGGACATGAGTAAAGCATTCTCCTGGCAAACTCTGCAGATAAATTGCAAATCCAGAGAAGTGATGCATTTAAAAAGACATTAGCTTAAAAGCCACAAAGATTTTCATTGGTTTCTTATCTTAATCAGGAAAGACAGACCAAAAATCTTCTTTCTGTAAATAAAAAAAAGGAACCTTCATTAAACCAGATTAAAAACAAAGATACAAAAAAACTGAGAGAAATACCCAGTGTGAAAAATATCACTTGAATCAATGATAGAACATTTTCATATATATATCTATCTGTGAACCCACATGCAAGTTTTAATGATTCAAAAAAAAGTAAAACTGTGGACAAGAGAAAATCATGCACAAAAAAAAGCACTTTAAAAAATTAAAGGATAAATAAATGTAAATGGAAACATAATCAGCTTGTTCTTTGGAATAAACACCTTTCGTAGACAGAGAAATGCACCTGAGTAGTGAGTGGATCATCATGGGGACAGCAAGGTTACATTTATTAATTCTGTCACAGATTTGAGTCGATTATCTATTCATAGAATGGGTGTCCATGCTCATATATTATTGATATAGATAAGAGTATGTATATATAACGTATAAAGTTACTTTTTATCCCGTTCACTCAACATTTCCTATTTTTGCTACATTTTCATCTAACACGAATTACATAACACAGACATGACACAGTAATGCAGTCATCTAATTTTTACTCATCAATGAATTATTCTGTAGATTGAGAAAGCTTTTCTGGTGGACCTACGAGCCAGACAAGATTGGAGTACAAATGCTCAATAACATCTTCCATCCAGTTTACGTAAGATCAAATTCACGACAAACATACTCAGTTCTGATAATCTACTTTTTTTTTTACAACAGAGCAGGAAATCTAGGAAAGCAAACTAGATTTTATCTCCCCTAAAGCTACTACAACAGACAGCAACACAGAGAAATCATAATAACAACCAAAAAAAAAAAAGAATAACCTACCGTGTTCTCAAAACACTGTTCAAACAGAGAGAGGGGAAAAAAATGCTCTCAGGCAATTTAACAACACTAAAAACCTTCTCTTTTATAAAAAAATAATTATCAAATCGTATTGTAAGCACCGTTTTATTTTACACAGTAAGGTTATATTCACATAGCAACAATAAAACATTGCTTAATTTATGACATACATTTCAAAACTGGACAAGTTACCTGAAAAGCTGGAACTCCAAGCTGACTCCATTGCAGTGCCCACGCAATCTATCATCTAAATCCTTGCCCAAAGCCTTCATACCACCACCATGCTAATACAACCAGTGCAAAAATGAAAGGAGAAAATACAAAGGTTCAAAACTTGAAAGAAGTGCTGTCTTTAATATTTATAATAATGAATGTAAAAACTGTTTACAAGTATGAACTTGCATATCTGTTACGTGCATAAAAGCCTTTAGATCTAGTTCAGAGATGAAAAATTGTGTGTAAGAGTAAGCATTGCAAGAATTTAATGTGAATGTTTTCCACACACTTACTATTTACTTTTGAAGAATGAAATTATTTAGTGAATTTATGCCTAGCAGGTTTGGAGTCTGAAAGACTAAAAGGAAAAGAGAGAGATAGGGGAAGGATAAGATAAAAGAAGGGAGAGGAAGAGGACCCACTTTTATCATCAAAGAGAAAAAGAAAAATATTCAAAATTCTCTCTAAGAAACCTGACAAAATCAACTAAATAAGCCTGAAATCGTAAGTATAAAATTACTTGTATATAAATACATGCTTTGTCAAACTCATTCCCTGATGATAAACATTAGTAAAACCTATTGAAAATTAATCATTAGAAAAAAAAAAAACTACCATCATAAAATTCAGACTTAATGTACCTGGAATACAGCATGTAAATGCTATAAAGAACATTTAAAAGACACTGATGTCATAAACACTTTTTTCTCATGTAAAATCAGCGCCTGAATGGCCATGACAAAAAGAAAACTCATTCCTTGAACCGAGGAATAAAACATGATCACGGAATGGATGAAACTATTATACTGTCAGTGCATCTTTGCAGCAGTGTTTACTGACAATTGTACTCATGGTATATCTTCTTAAACATGCGAGAGGCTCTAAAAGATATCTCTTAAAATACCGATCTGAAATCTGTCATTTCATACATTCATTCTGGTCCTCTTGTAGTGATTATTGCACAGGACAATTACAATTTCACTCTCATCCAATTCTATAAGGTTCACTTTCTGCCATTCAATTTTTTATTTTTGTACTGGTCAAGCATGCGACTATCTTTTTTTTTGCAATTTTGTTGTGCTTTAAATGTACATTAAATCTGAATTTCAGAGCACATGCAACCCATATATGAAAAATAAAAATAAATGAATTCAAATAAATAAATAAATAAAAAACCCAAGACATTTGAAACATAAAGAAAAAAAAATGTAACATGTAATAGAAACAATTCTGTTGACATTAACACTTCTTAAGGGTGAATCTAAATAAATTTCTTCAACTAGGAACACACTACAGATGTCCATCCTGCTACATTAAGTTAATGAATTGTGAAGGTTCAATGAATTAGTAATCTTCTTCGTAATCAAATGGCATTGCTGTGACTAATCACAACGATTATCAAAATAAATTATTAAAATAAAACAGAAAACAGCTCTAATTTATAGGTTTTCTCTCTTAAAATAGGTTTTGGTAAACAAGCTATGCTCAAGCTGATGTAAGCAGGGAATTGAAAAAATTCACTTAATCCAGCAAAGATCCCTCATTTGCCTTTGCCAAGAAAATACTCAACAAACCTTCGTCCCATCTAGAATGAAGAGAAATATGTTTGAAACAATCATACCTATCAAATCTCTCAGCCCAGGTTTGTTGGCTGTCCATGAAGGAAGACTCACGCCACTCCAGCTGAAACTGCAACTTGCTCACTTCCTACAGCATGCAAGAAATGAGGCATGCACACTTTATTTACTTTAAAGCCATGCAAGCTGTACTATTCTTCTTTTTTTCTTTCACAAATATCTTATCAAAACTATATTCTACATTTCTTCCTGAATCGAAGACAAACCTGCACAATCAGCTTTTAAGATCTTACTTCCAAATTTGCATGAAAAACTTTGATATTTAGATAAAAAAAAAAAAAATGTACCTATCCATTGTTCTCCGTTTACAGGCTTGATATTCAAAACGAATCATATTACTGTTGTTCTATATTTCACTTTATCACATTTTTCTTGTCTGAAAGCTTCCAGGTGAAACAAAGAAAGCGTTATTAGAAACTACTGTCACATTATTTTTGCAATCTAACACAGCCACACAACAAGGTATGAAGTTTTTAACACAAGTAGTTGTAAAGCATTCCTTCTTTAAAAGAGTCTTGTAAAACTGCAGAAATAACTTAGAAATCTTCAATAAACTTAAGAAGAAATAGACACGCAATCGAAACAAGCTTAAGAAATCAAAACAATGCAACTACTTTATTGTTTCATTCATATCACACTACATTAGCGCAATGCCATGGTGTTAAACCGGTGGTTAGCTCAAGTCATTCTCGTACACTACTGTAACAGGAGGAAGAGGTGTTGTGGAGGGAAAAGAATGAGATGAAATATATTTCAAGTAGCCAACCAGACAAGCATTTAGAATAAGAACAGATAAAGGCAGTCACTAAATTAGTTTGTCAAACTGTATTCTACTTCTGAAGCCCATTCTCACTCATCACAGGCTCTATGCAGGTGAAATGAACTTCAAACTCACCTGCTCCAAGCGTTTGTTGTTCTCATGAAATTTCTTCTCCGAATTCCTTAATTCAGAGTCAGCAAGTTCAGCCTGCGATAAAATAAAACTTTATGACTAACCCACTAGAAAAAATTACAAAGTGACAACATTAATGAATGTTCCACATATAATAATAAAGAAGAGTTGGAATAATTACTGAAATTAGATATATGAACAACCTTTCAAAAATAAGCTTTCCTCACATCATGCGAGGAATCTCTCAATCAAATAATAATAATACACATGTAATAAAACCCGACATGTAATGCTCAGGTTCTGTTAAAAGCATAAACCAATAATTCTGAAAAAAATCATGGATACGTTCACAGACATGCGATCTAGCACGTGGGCATGCTTAAAATTGTGAAATAAAGCAAAATAATTTTACATTTTTTAAAAAATTGTTAGGCCTAATATCATTGAGTTTTATTTTGTGTGTCCCCCCCCCCCCCCCCCCCGACATTATTCTGCAGTGAGAGTACCATTTCACACCAAACGTGTCTTGGATAAATCCAGCGGTCTACTCTAGCCTATACTGCGATATCATATTTCTTCATTGAAGGGAAGTCATTAGATCTAACTGATATTAAATCTCCATCACTAAGATGCTTTCAAACAAAAATGATGTCGATTTCATGGTATTTATTGCTCCAATTGAAAGACAACGCTACAAAATGTTCAAATGATCCAGTCTATCACATTTAGTTATCTACCTGTATTAAGCCATTCTGAGAATGGGCCTCTGCACTTGCTTGTAATAATAATAATAATAATTTAATTGTCTTTCTGTCACAATTGTGGTAATAAGGAATCACAGAATGCATGAGTCCTGGAGAGATGCTTGTTTGGATAGGTGAGAAATAACAGTTGCACATTGGCACCACTATACAAAACTGAGCACAACTATGAACCTTGGTAGGGTCACAGAAAGATGTTTAACAAAAAAAAACAATATTTGTTTTTAAAACAAACAGTAAAGACAATGAAAAATACTCATTCCATCCGAATCGCCGCTAATTCCGTACAATACGAGTAGCCTTACTGTGCATCACTATCTTTGAGCCCCTACATAAAAGGAACCCAACGGCAATTTTCTGCCACAAATTTTAGCTGCGTTGTAATGGTAAAATCACTCCTTATGGAATGAGTTAAGCAAGCTGGTAATTTCCCTCTCTCCATCAATATAAACAAATAATATTAATTTTTTTTCTTTCCTCAGAACAGGTAGATGTCTTCTCTTTCCCTCTTTCTTTCAGTGCAGTGCCTTTTCTTGGAATCTTACCACATTCCTCAAACTATTTCTAATGCTTTTGTCTTAGCTTCTTTCTTATGAAAATGTTTAAACTGGGTTTTTTCCATGAGTAATTGAAAGTCAATAAAATATTTAAAGTAATTTGAAGTTCCTACTTGACTTTAAAAAAACCCAGAGCAAAAACATTATTATCTATTTCACTTCAACAAGTGACCATAGTTCAGATGTGCATCGTGGGGCTTATGAACATTTTCCCATGTCTATGTAAAATATCTGAGCAAGGTGAATGCGAATTGACATAATGAAAAAAACAAAGGTATAGAAGCAGACATTCTTTACGGTATCAAATTTTCTAAACTGGTCAAGTTACAAGTAAGACTGTACTGTTTGTACACACACACACACAAAAATAGTGAGCCTAATTTGTCCCTTTGTAACAATTTTTGTAAATTTATTTTCATTTCATTGAAA
Organism: Bullina lineata; assembly: GCA_039654405.1. Classification (NCBI taxonomy): domain Eukaryota; kingdom Metazoa; phylum Mollusca; class Gastropoda; family Bullinidae; genus Bullina; species Bullina lineata. The sequence continues at coordinate 2,239 of JBDFRD010556849.1, read as the reverse complement.
ATTAAAATTAATCCTAAAATGAAAGTCAAAGAATCAAGAAAAGAGTTCCCACCCTACCTCCATTTTCAAAATCAAAACATCAGATCTACTTTGTCATTTCTATCTGAACCAAAACATTTTCAAAGAAAATTATAAAACTAGTGAGAAAAAAATGCATTATAACCTAAATCATACCTTAAAGTTAAGACAGTCATTACTCGATAGCAATACATTAAAAAAATAAAAGAAAAACCCAACAATTACTGACCATCAGTGTACAGATATTTCATTCTCCTGAAACTCAAACTGCCACGTAAAGCGACAAACACAAAAGAGAAACATTGTTATTGATATATTATAGTAAAGAATAAGGGGGGGGGATGGTTAAAAGAACAACGTTCCATCAATAGCTCTATGCAATAAAACACACCTGTTGCTTCAGAATTGTAACTGCTCTGTACTTCGCATCTAACCGCTTGCGACATGTGTCAAGCTCCAGCTTCAACTCGTCCATCTCCTGCAATATATATATATACATCAGAAAGCGTGTTTTTCATAGGCTTAAAATTTATGTTATCATTGTGTGCTGTTCATATTTAATTTCTACAGCAACAATTGATCCTCTTCTCCATCTTTCTTATGCAGCATCTTTTTTAACGACTGTTTAATTATACTTCTATTCTTGTGCAACACAGCAACAAAACCAAAGAACAAACAAACAAATATAAGCAAAAGCCCCATAATAAACAAAAAAAAAAAATTTAACATTGAATTAAGGCATGTGCAATGCGAAGTAACACAAGAAAGGATAACATCAAGACAGGATGATCGAGAAACACAACAGATTATGTGAAAAATAAAACTCTAACAACAATGGTTAAGAAGGAATGGGAGCAGGGGAAAGTGGTTGGTGTGAAATATAGTGAAAAAAAGAGCACACAAATATGGAATGACAAGAAATTATGTTGTCATTGACCTCACATGTCTTAATAGCTATATCCTTGCCACATGAGATTGTTTTATTACACAGCTAAAAATTTTTTGTAACAGAATTCACAACATTTAATTAAGTATATTCAATTTGTAATAAGTATATGCCAAGCCTTTTCCATGATCGTTTATTTACAAAGTCCATTATGTTTTGCCTTAACCATGCCTTTATTTCTTCAAACTGTAGAATTAACATGCCAATGAGCCCTTTTGGATTACAAACTTCTGTTCCCTTCTCCTCTATACTGTTTTATTCTTTTCCTGTTCACTCTAATTTATTTAAAACCCCAAAATGAAGAGCATGAAAAATTACTGAATAGTGGGAGAGAAGAAAATCTACAATTTGCACAATTTTGGAGAAAACATACGGTCATTTTTGAAAAACCCATGAAAGAGAAGAAAAAGAAAATGAAAGTGAATTACCTTAAAAAGTTAGAAACAATAGGGCACAAGAAGAGACACACTTTGCCTCTAACTTAATGAATTTATAGATAGCACTATGCATACTTCTGTTTTCATCCTTAATACATCCATTGTGTATACTTAGCAAGGGAACAAATGAAATCTACAAACTTGTGTACGAAGTAGTCCCATGAAATATCCTTAAAGAAGCGGAAAAGTATTCCTTAGGAGAGGTGCACATCGCTACCGATGTTACTCAATGACATTTTATCAAACTGAAGATAGAGCTTTTCTGTTCGCTTAGTGTCTCATTTATTCAGTGGTCAGGCCACCTGTTGCCACACACCAGTCATGCAGCATTAATTTTAGAACAGGTAAATTTGCTGGAGAGTGACTGAAGGAGCAGAAGTTTATTTTCTCATATATACCTAGTCCCTTCAGCTGTTTTGATCTCATGCTACTTGATTCAATATAGCTCTAGGGAAAACTCAGACATTACCTTTACAGCCAGGTAAAAACAAGCTCACATTACTAAAAAAAGCATTCAATAATTTGATAATAAAAATAAAAGCACCCCTTCTCCCCCCACCCCCCACCAAAAAAAATTGACAAATACAAGCCCCCCCCCCCCAATTTAAAAAAACAAGCACTTGTGGGATAGTAATCTTTACTGAATCTTGTAGACTTGAGCATCACTGAATTTCATAATATGATATTACTACTTAATCTTAAATTAATACACTGGAAAATGGAAAAAAGAAAAGAAAGAGAGGAAAGAACTGAGGAAGGGGGAGGAGAGCGAGAGAGAGAGAGAGAGAGAGAGAGAGAGAGAGAGAGAGAGAGAGAGAGAGAGAGAGAGAGAGAGAGA
>JBDFRD010556738.1:0-18649 GCA_039654405.1 Bullina lineata | reverse complement strand
TTTTGCAATGAAACCAGGAGCAAATGTTGATTCCACTGGACAAGAACTGATGAAACTGTATAAAACACATTCACTTGGCACTTGGGCTGTGGAATTGACAGCACTACGACAATGTCTCCAACAGCTATAATGTAAACAAGACAACAATGAGTCCACACCCAACACAGTCAAACCTGTAATGTCCATCTTATGTAAAGCTCTCTTAGTCTGTGTCACCCTTTTTGTGGGTCATTTACTCTTACACATTCAAACCTGTGACTGACCACGAGCCGGGCAGCTTGACTGAAGCACTAGAAAAACAGAAAGTGATGGGTACTTACTAATAAAAATAACTGCGAGCCAATTTTCCATCATTTTTTTGTAAATTGTTCATCTTTACAATGAATCATTTATCAAAGCATGCTCAAGATGACATCCCAGATTTAAAATCGTATCAGGACAAATTTTTCTTGACCAACAGTCCTAACATAACTGATTCAATCATACTTTATCTTTCTGTTGAGAATGTAAAATAAAAAAAAAAAAATGCACTGTGACTGTTACCGTTGAAGCCATAAATAACATCACACACAAGAAAGATCATGAAATGACAGGATATCCCCTGAACAATAAAGTGAAAATATGTAAATTCTGCAGATTTCTTCAGCGCTCTCACGATGGCACTAAGAACCCAGACAATTCTCACGATTAATGACGGAACTATTTTACTGCTTTTTAACCATTTGTTTGATGTCATATCCGAGGAATAATGTAAATCAATAACAAGTGAATGAGAAATGAAATGGAGAACACAATACATTAAGAAATAACCTTTTAATAGTATTTCGTATGAACCCACTTGCAACCCCACAGGCATGAAAATACAATGTAATACCATGCAATAGTCAATAGAGCACGATAGTATTCCTTGGAAACGAAAACAATATTGAGACATTCACAGTAAAGGCAATCATTCACAAGTGGGGCAACCATTCACAAGTGAAGCTATCATTCACATGTGGAGCGACCATTCACAAGTGAAGCAATCATTCACAAATTTTAATGAAGCAATCATTCACAAATGAGACAAGTATTCAAAAGCAAAGCACTCATTCACAAATGAGGCAATGATTCACAAGTTGGCAATCATTCACAAGCGGGCAATCATTCACAAGTGAGGCAATCATTCACAAATGAGGCAACCATTCACAAGTCAGGTAATCCTAGGTATGTGAAGCACTCATGCAAAACATAAGGAAAATGAGGATCAAGGAGAAATATGAGACTTTATCCTGTTTCTGCTCACCCTGTTTCAAACAAAATACATGTACAGTAGTCTCCGCCTAAGAACCCACCCCTCGGGAGACACGATTACTGTGTTCTTAGCCCGATTTCAGAGGGGGATAAATCATGTATACCATACTAGCCTCATTTCTCCCGCACTAACACATTAATGTAGCGTCATCTTTGACCAAATCAATCTGTGATTGAAACAAAGAGCGGTGTTGCATCGAATCGCATCATGTCTGGGTAGGGGTGAGACTGGGTTGAGGGGTCACACGACATCAAGACTATGGGGAGGAAGGGGTAGGGGGTGTTGAAGGTGTCGACAGTGTTTCTTACGATTTAGGCGGCGGCTGCTTCAAATAAAAAAAAATCAGTCGGGTAAGAAGACCATGTTCTTAGGCGGATTTTTTAGCTGAAACCGGGCTCTTATGCGGACAAATTATAAAAGAAAAATTCAATTTCACGAAAATGGCCGAGGCGGAGACCACCATAATACCATTTACCCCAATCAGAAAGTATTTGTATGTGTTTACTGTCTTCCATTCCAATATGTCTAAATCATAGAACGAGGAAAAGAACTGAGAGAGATACATACTTGCACCCCTCCCTTATTTCTTAATGTCCGGGGCATGTTGTAGGAATAAATCAGCTCCCAGCCAGTAATCCAGAACAAGGAACAAGACAGGTCAGTTGATGAGATAAACTCAGAATGTGAGCGCGATATTAACTAAGTGGAAATGATATTCTCAGACACAAACAATTTATGAGCAACGATTAAACTTGTCTCCAATATAACTTCTACTAACGTAACTAAAAGAAAACAAATTCAACATTCTACATCAAGTCATTCAGTGAATTATTCTGAGATTAAAAAGGCACATCATCAAAATTGCCAAAGAGGCCAAAGCCGGGCACTGACGTCAGTTTAAAGGCAGGACACGGAAATGTATCCACCCTCACAGCATCAGCTACCACAGCTTATGTGGCACAAGTTTGGGCTTCTCATACTGATGCTCAATGCTTCTTATCAACCAAAACATTATTGTATACTTTTCACGAGACAGATACAACACTTATGGTCCCAGTTTTTTTTAAAGCATTTACAACAAGAAAAAGGAATCTGCTTTGCCAGCTGGCCCACTCAGATCCCTATGAATTCACAAAATATCTTCACTACTATCTTCACACACATCAGCTTGAAGCTATGACGCACTCAAGACCTTTTAAGAAGGATACAAAATGAGAAAAAAAATCGTCCTCAACATGCTTTTGTTGACACACATTTTTACAGTTTTTCAAGCTAAGAAACTCAGAAGTCTACAGCATAAATCAACTTATGAAACAAACAGAAGTACAAATAATGTGGAACAGACTCAAACTAGAATACAGAGGAGCAGATACCATTACAGAAGTTAAACTGCAAAACTCCTTACCCAGTACAAGAAGAAAGCATTACTTATGTGGGTTGTAATAGTATGCAGGTTAAGTCTCCGTTACAAACTCATCTACAGAGTAAATGTATAACTTAGGATAGCTAAATGAATTCTAACACTTGATAAATATAGTTGCAGGCATAAACAAAACACATAATATGACGGAGGATCAACTCAAGGGTTGAGATCATTATGTCAGGTCATGATCTAGAAAGTCAAGATTACCTCTGTCTCTACACTCCCTACATACAACTGAGAGATCTCACAAAAGTTTTGGCTTTGCCCGTCTTTGTGGACCTTTCAGGACCAAGTCCTCTATACAGATAACAGGCAGTCTGTTCGTATTTTGGGTATACAACAGAGTTCAAGCTGGTTTCAAACATAAAATAAGTTTCACAGCCAACCCCATAAGAAAAGAATAAAGCTATACTTTTCACTAACAACAGGCATTCAAGTTACAATACTTTTGGAAAGAATGAACAATATTTCAAACTTTACCTCCTGATACAAATTGTTCCACAGCAAGAAGTGTATTTATTACAGGCATCATGGAAATTGTGCAGCATGTTCAAAGCAAAACTGGTTCCTGAAAATGTAGAGCATTTGAATATAATTCATTGGACAAAGATGACACTTGTCTCACATCATTCAGCAAAGTATATCATTTTCATCTCTTGGATAGCTATGTGAAAGTTATAAAAGTTTTATAAATAACTAATGTTTCGCTCTTTTTTTTTATTTATTTATACTCACAGAACCAATTTCAAGGACTTACAGAAGTGGCACAATAATTCTTCTTGATCTTGAGAAAAGAAAATATTACAGCCAGTCACAGAAACAAACAGCCTATATAGATAAACTGGTTTCATGGACTCCTAGTAAATTTCCAGCCCAATATTTCTTATGAAGGAACATATTCAAGAACCCTTTGTCATGTGTGTTTTTGTAGAAGCAAAGTTGGTCAAACCCAATGTTCACAACTGAAAGAATGCCGAGTGCACATCATAATATATAATAGTTTGGAAATTCCATAATACAAAGAAAACAAGGTAATTCAAACAAGCAATACTTGAAGAAGGACAGATGATATCTCAGTAAAACAAACCCACAAGAAGTTTTTGACAATTACTGTTAAGGAAGCTTTATAAGACCCGGAATATTTTCAAATAAAATCATGGACGTGACAGGTTAATAACAAGAATGCATTCAATATCTGTATTTCACAAATACAACATCTCTAGCTGCAGTACAACATTAGTTTAACAATAAACTTATCATGTACACAGAATCGTAAATGCATTGTCAAACATTTATGTCTTACAGCCTGGTTACAATGCACGGTATCACAAACAACTCTCCATGGTTGATAACACTTGCAGGAATTGTGAAGTACCAGCATAAGTGTCATGACGTGTTTTTTACGGTGAGTCGAGTCTAAATGCATCTATGTACAAAGCTAGTAGGTTCTATGGGCACACAAACACACACTCACAGGAACATAGAACTTTTTCCGCACTGTTTATTCACAGCTGTGTTTAATTCTGCAAAGATATTCTATTATTAAATTTCATATTTATAAAAATGCATATACATAATAAGAATTGGATACAACTGTTATCTACTTCATATTATTCATTCAATGCACAGGATCCCCAAACGTGGCAGATTGTGACATGGTGTGTTACACCAATAAAACTGAAAAGCTCCGAGCAAGAAAAGCAACAAAAAAAAAAATCTCCTACCCTTGCGTGAGACATTGGTTCTCCTAAAATAAATTCAACTGTCAGGTACTTCATGAAGGTACATAAGGGATGAAAAAGTTCATCACAAAGGAATAAGTCATATGAATTCTGGATCAAGAGTCTGCTCAGAGATGATAATTGATATTGAAAGGGAAACTTTTTGTTCTTGTTCAATCCAATAGTCTGACCAATCACCATAATAATAATTAAAAAAAAGAATTATGTTTTGATTTGAAAGGTATAAATGGTTAAAAATTTGCACCTGTATGCACTGCCACATTTGGGAGGCCTTACACATGCAAAAAGGTATATTATTTTGTTATATATTTGTATCGAATTCTTTGAATGACCGGTAGTAGTCAGAAATTCTCATTATACTGGTCTGGAAGCTGGTCTGTTCATATTCTTTCAGATTCAAAACTGAAAACTTCAAACTCATCTCCAGGTTCAAAGAACATAATTTTGTCTCTAAATATTCAGCTGTCAAAGTGGGCAGGTATGGTCATTTATTTTATTCCAACTGAATGCAAGATTTCATTTTCTTCACTGAAGCTTGAAAGTGAGGTAAAGAGATGCTGTAAGCATATTCCTAAACTGACTAAATGTCAAGAGCAGTTAAGTCAAAACTGTGTATGTCTGAGTAAGAATTCTATACTTTAAAAATTTCAAAACATATTGAAGCAACGGAATAAGACTTTGTTGAGTATATTTTCTGAAACATCAATTTTCAAAAGTTGATGATAATAATTGGGAAACTTAAAGACTTAGAAGCAAAATAGTGTTTTCGTAAAATCATTTGAAGTATCATTTTCAAAAATATTGTAGTTTAACTTCTTTCAGTTTAGACATTTTGAGACAACAATTAATTATTCTCATGAAAAAGAAAAATGAACATTCAAAAACTGATGATCAATGCTGATATTCTGAATTATTAAAATTCACTCTAACCCACACAAAAAAATTGAAAGAGAAAAACATTTGCCCTGACAACCAGGAAGTCATACAAGCTGTCAATGCTACCAGAAGCTGCCATCATGTGTTTTCATTATTTCTGCTCCTAGGGTTTGTGTGTTTGTAAGGAAGTCTTATGAAGAACGTGATGCATGAAATGGGAGGTTCTGTAGTAGCCTGTCACTTTGAGCAAACAAGCATGTGAGAATCTGCAAACAACCATGGGACCAATCAAAACTGCAGCAACGATAGAACACAAACTTACATGATATGTTTTCTCATTTAGAATTACACACTCAACAAAACCCATACTGGCTCTCCTTCATCCGCATTTTCTCATAATTCATAAAAAGCTTTTTTTGCAGAGTTATAATAGTAATTCAATAAGAGATTTATTTTTGTACTGCTGATGCAAGTATTCTGGGGAAAAAAAAAAGAAGGATAAAACTTGTCTTTTTTTTCGTCTCCTCCTTTCAAACGTTGAATCAATGGCTTAAATGTCTATCCCACAATTTTGGATGAATCCTGCCAAGTTTAACGACGAGAAAGTAATATGAAGCTGTCAAACTTTCCTGACATTTGCTTGTGGACAAGAAAATCAATGTTTGAAATATGGTCATGTTAAAGTCCTGCTTGTTTTATCTTCGACCAAACTTTTCTCAGAATTTTAGAATGAAAATGATCAAGATGAGCAGATGTCATGAAATTATCAACCGACACTTAAATAACAACAAAAATAGGAACTTATGTAAAGTAAGTAGACAAACTACAAAAGCCCACTACAAAGTGAAGTTCAAGGTTTGAAATACTAAAACTGTCTTAAAACAAAAATATAATTTAAAATTTAAAAAAAAAGAAAGAAATAAAGAAAGAAAAAAGTAAAGAATTGTTTTAAAAATGTTTTAAAGTTGAAAAATGCCTCCTTGAAAAGATAAGCATAATGCCTTTTCCATTTTTTTCTAAAATCAAGTAAATGTTGAAGAATTGTGAGCCCATTCCTGCAATGACGCAATATATCACAGAAGAACCCAAGTCATCAAAAACAAGCTTTCAAACATCATTGCCCATCAACAAACCAAAACACATAGGAAGTTGTGAGCGGTACACCCAGGACGGCACACGAATATTGAATTCTGACATAAACCTGAGGTCAATCCTCTCTACATTTAGATGACGTATCTCTCAGGCTATAATGCTGACATTAGTTCTGTTGCATTAAATTGCAACAAAAAATTAGCCTATTCATGCTACTGAAAATGTTTCAGGGCTTAAATGGTATCCACTTAATACCCTCATCAGAGCATGTAAGTCCTTTCACTGCTGCATACAAATAAGCAACACTTCAATATTACTTCATAATGCTGTAAGTTCTTGTGTGGATGATGGAGGTTCCTCCTACTTACTAAAGTTTCTTCAAGGCCTATGAGGCCCATAGAGCAGGAGCTTATCCCGGATTCGATAGTGTGAAGCTGAAGAGATGATTTTTACATCATCTCCTAAACAGGATGCTAGTCTGTCATAGGTTTACTTCCCCTACAGAATATTCCGATACCCAATTCGCACCTGGGTTGGGAGAGGAAAATGGTGTAAAGTGTCAAGGACACAACACAGTCACCTCCCGGATATGAACCCTGGACCCTTGGATTAGGAGTCCAACACTAACCATTCGGCCACCCTCCTACTTAGCAACACAATTTCTGTACCCATCCTCTTGAAAAGACAGCGGAGACGCATGCATACGTAAAGCACCCCACACTCTGTGTCACATCAAAGAATGAATAGAATTGTTTCAAACTACTGTCACTTGTCTGTCTCTTAACTGATGTAAGTGCAAATAGACTGATAAACAAAGTTGAGCAACCAAGAGTACGCAACCAGCTCTATTTAAACATCAGTCACAAACACACAGGTGCCAACCCACGAACCTATGTTTCAACTATTTACAATGGAATGCAATCTATGTGCAAATGGGATAAAAGAAAATATTAAAAAAAAAAAAAAAGAAATCTCATGATGAAGAGTATGATAGAGCCAGTAAAAAAAAATGCCCTGCGCCAAAGTTGCATGAATGAAATAGAATGTACTCTGGTCTACCTCTATTTCTACAACAAGTTATGTCAGCAAAACCTCCTCTACTTTATCTTTTTTTCCCTCACTTTTCCACTTCAACTTTCAAGCTCTTTACATTAATCCCACTCTAAAAATCATAAAATGCTTCCCAACCACCCATCCCATCGATCTATCTAGGAGAAGAACAAAAATTAATGACATCGACTATACTCTATATACAAAACACTGCAGATATATGGTTCCCTCAACTAGATGCATGCCATACTTTCACTGACTATATGGCAATGCATGAATGGAGAGAATCAACATTAGTAAGTCTTCATGAGGTGTGGCACATACTGCTTCAACTCTGGCCGTTGCACAGCCTGGCATGGTCAAAAATATCATTTCCATCAGTACACAACAAAATAAACAATTGATTTTCAAAAGAAAAACATGATAAAATTACATACCTTCATTATGCAACTGCCTTCAGTTCAATTACAATAATACTCAACTCCAGGACCAAATAAACAGCAAACCAATGAACAATTCTAGCATTGGAAAACAACATAGGACGGTCATTGATTTTCTTCCATTCACAACAGATCAAAGACATACAGTAGTCACTGCCTAAGTGCATGCTGCCTTTACACGATCCGGTCATGTGCACGCTTTTGCCATTTGACCGATGTTTTTACTATATAGCATGTGCACGTTACTACACATAAGTGCACGCTCTAGTCACCAGAATACGGCAACAGATTCCGGCTCGCGACTGTAAAATTAAATAGTGTAAAGCCTAGTGGTGTTGGTGGTGACTATCCAAAGGAGGTAATTAATAAAACCTATACCAGGGAGGAAAATCAATAGAAATATTCCTCGTGTTGCTTTGGATCATGTAAGAGCACGCTACACCTAAGTGCACGCTTGAGCTGTCACCCGAGCACCGTGCACTTAGGCGGCGACTACTGTACCATAGGAAGGAAAAGTGCACAAAGAGCTAATGAGATCTCAGGCATAAGAAAAATAGACAGGCATTATTGAGAGAGAACCAAAATAACTGCTACTCATCCTGGACTGAAGGTGCACCTCAGATCCAGAGTCTGCCCTCAGCTATTCTATAATTTATGAGTTTTAAATCCTCAAAGAAAGTGTAGACTGTGAGTGACACTGACAAGGTTTCAAGAACAAACTTTAAAACAAAATTTACAACCTCGAGAGAGTAGATACACAAATCTGCTTTAAGTCCAGCTAAATCCGTAGAAGGAGAACAATTAGCGACTATGAACACTAATGCATTCAAAAAATATGCTTTCCGTCTAAAAAATCTTTCAGGTTGAAGCAGTAAAATATTCCCCAACCTGCAGAAAAATTGATTCAAAATATCTTTTCTACTTGTCCATACAAAGTTGATATATATACTCTTTGAAACACACACAACTAATCTTAACCTGTGCATCAGGTTCACACACTTAACTTGAAAACTTTTCACTTATAGTACTCACACAAATCAGACTGCCTTCTTCAACTGTGTAACCCTATATCATCTAAAATAAAACAAAAAAACATACAGGTAAAAGAAAGAAAAATCAAATAGCATCAACTTCAACTAGTGATACATAATGATAAAACAGTATAAAAAAAAATCATACAAAAAAGTCTGCTGCATGAAATGAACTGTAGATAAAATATCATTATCTTATCACTTATAAATCAACCACTCCCAAAATCAGACTAAAGCACAGGAAGACAGGAAGACATTTCAGTCATGACAATGGCAAAGGGCAAAAAATTTGATCACCGCAAGAAAAGACCCACAAGAACCTTTATTTACCAGAGCAGTAAAAGAAAAACATACATACAACTTCTTTTTTTTGTGTGAGAAAATAGTATCTTTGAAGACTACGGATACAAAATACTTCCAGCTTTATTTCCATCAACCTTCAGTGAGACCGGAAAGTACCATGCATTTTGGCAAGTTACTTAGCAAATCTCACAAGCCCACATATAAATTTAAAAAAATTGTCCTTGAAATGATAAATTTTGTGCAAGGGTGAATGGTCAATGACAATATATAATGCAATGTCACATGTCAATGGTATTAACAATTTGTATAATATTTCTGGCGTTTAAAATTTACGACATAACAATAACATAAGTCCTCTAGATTACTAACATAATGTACATCATATCTGGCGCACAAGTAGTTCTTTGTCCACAGCATCTTTCTTATAGCGCTCCTCCACATCCAGGAGAAACTGGTCGTGCTGCTTGGCCTTGGTGTAGAGCAGAACTCCTACTGTCACAGTCACAGTTCCCAGGCCACTAAGGAAAGTCACTGGGTTCCCAAAAAGTATCACAGACAGCCAGATGAGAAACGCCCGCTTCACAGTGTTGGCCACGCTGTGGAAAAAACAGATAGAAAAATAAAAGACAGAAAGAACCAGAGGTGTACACCCATTGTTCCATAAATGCAAAAAAAAGTGAATGAAAGCTGCGGGGAAGCTGAAAAAATGCAAAGTAGCAAACACAACCAAATGAAGCTATCACGTGTAAATACACAAAGACAAACCAATGTTCGACATCACGGTCTTCAAAGGGTGAAGCAAACGTGAAGCCCAAGCTGCATCAAAGAAACACAGTCTCGGATAAAGAGACTGTGTTTCTTTGATGCGGCTTGGGCTTCACGTTTGTTTCACCCTTCGAAGACAGTAATGTCGAAGGTTGGTTTGTCTTTGTGTATTTTTACGGGATAGCTTCACTCATTATTCCACTTCCTTCCTCACTTCCTGCTTCTGTTTCCAATATAAAAAATGCCAAAGTAAAATCATGCTAGAAAATGAATGAAGCAACAATGCATTTGCACTTGAGTGTGATAATCAAAACTTCCACTATAATATGCTGTAGAATTTTATTTTTGTCACTTAGAACAAGGGCACACAAGTAACCAGCCCATCCATGCTTGTCTCCAGGCAAATGACAGAATTTTTTCTCATGGGGTGATCCTTGTGGAATTTTATGGATTAGCGGAACAATGACAATATCTCAAAACAGAAACAAATATTAACCATACATGGTGCTCCATTCCACAACACTAGTTCCTCAGATGTCAATTTTTTTTTTTCCATCCTACTTTTAGTAAAGTAAAGTAAAGTTCCTTTAAGGCCAATGTGGCCCATAGAGCCAGAGCTTATCCAAGTTTCGGTAGCATGAAGTGGAACAGATCATTTTTACATCATCCCCTAGACAGACACTAGTCGTAGGTTTACTTCCCCAGTAGAAAATGCCCGTACAAAATTCACACCTGGGTCAGGAGAGGAAAAATTGTGTTAAGTATCTTTCCTAAGGACACAATACGGTTACCTCCCAGATTTGAACCCTGGACCCTTGGATTAGGAGTCTAACGCTCTAACCATTCAGCCAACGTGCCACATCCTACTTTTAACAAAGTACTAAAAGTAACTATGTACAAAATAAAATAAAATAAAAAGTTCCATCCCTTCCTGATTCTCTGACCTGTGAGTGACTGGAGAGATGTAGTCCATGAGGACATAGGCCGTGATGGACTGGAAGTGAAAGAAAGCTCCGTTGAGGAGGAGGCAGGAGAGCAGAGTCACATCAAGCGTACGCTGCACTTTCTCCAGATCCATCATGAAATAGCAGGCTGGGATCTGTACCACCACGCTAGCAATGCTGGTGTAGAACTGAAGCTCAGCTGGACTGGAATCAGGAGCAACATTATTATCATTTTTATCACCATCATCATTATAAGAAATTAATTTTCAAGTCTTCATAAAAATCAAAGCTTACATTATTAGAACTCAAAACATCAGAACAGCAACTAACTGACCAGATTGGGCTACAGAACTTAAGTCAAAATGTTATGGTTTGTACAAAGAAAAATTGTTTGTCAGTATGCATCAATAAAATAAAAATATCCAAATTCAATTGATTTAGTTTCCTTTAACTTAAGAAAACATTCGCTATTAAGTTTTATCAAATACTGGAAAGAAAGAAAAAAAAATTTGAGGTTACTTTTAAAGTAACAATATGTACTTGAGTTTCATAATCATAGCTTCATTCCCCAAATACCCCAAACAAACAGATGACTTACGTGTATCGGTACTTTTCCCCACTGATCAACAGCTTGGAGTAGACATTCTGAAGGCTGAAAATATTATTTCACATCAGTATCTCAGACATTTGGAATGGGCGCAGCTTTTCAAGAAAATGGTAACAGTTGGTAGGACACAGAAAGATGAGAATGACAGATAGCTAATATAAAAAAAAAAAAAGAAAAAAAGTGAAATGAGAAAAGAACTAGCAAGCATTGAGTCATCCAAAAAATATGCACCTTCGCATTTCCATGCCGCTGAGTAGCAGTTGTAATGTATTGTTAGGTAGCTATTTTTTTTGTCAAGACAAAGAGGCATGATGCAACAGGTAGTATAATATCACACAATTTTTTGTAATTGAAACAAAGATACAGAACTCGTCATTGGGGAAGATTCAGAAACAAAAAAAGGTAAGGATGAGTTTTGTTGCTTGGGCACATCTAGGTACAAAAGATAACTTAAATCATGAATGTTCAGTCAACTATCCAGCAAATGACTGTAGATAAATCAAAAGTCAAGGTTTGAGTTTTGAATAACACAATGCCTCTGTGCAGATATACCTAGTAAGCAAGAACATCCTAGTAGTTTTTTGAAGTTTACTTACAAAACAGCTGAATTTTCACAGAACACACAAGAATCCTTTAGCTTATTAAAATTCTCCGAATTAGATATTTTAAACAAATTTTAAAATTTCAATTTAATAACAAACTCTGATTTCTATATTTATAAAAACTGTCAGCAAATATCTCACCATTCCGTCAAATTGGTGGCCAAAGCAGCAATGAAGCCTTGAATGTTAAAACTCATTTCATAAGCAGAGCACAATGCCAGGCCCATCATGATGGGAATGAGGGAGAGAAACGTGTACACTCCAGTGAACTCTCCTATAAGAACTTTGGAAATGAACACAGTGAATAAAGGGGCAGAGCTTTTGACCGTCTCTGTGAAAGACACTGCAACAAACTTGAGGGCAACCAGCCCTAATACAACCGTTGAAAATCTGAAAGTGAAGAAAGAAAAAACGATAATGATAAATTTCTTCCATGCAATTTGAATATGTGTACTATATTGAGGCACATATTTTTTTTTTGGAGGGGGGGGGATTCCATATATATGTATTAATAAAATATAAGCCCCATTTTATACATCTAAGCCCTTTCACGATGGAATGGGAAGCAAAATAAAACAAAACAAGCCTTTCCTCCTGTTCTGCTTCACTCTTGTGCTCTATTTTCTCATTTACTTCAGGAAAATTTATTCAAAGCAAAGGCTAAATGCACACATTCCCATCTTCACACAAAAGACCCCCACCCTCACCCCACCTTTTTCCATTTTAACGCAGGAGTTACCTTGTGGTGCCGACCAGCACCATGTTTCTCCAGAAGTTGGGCGGCTTTCCCTCCCGGTTGACAGGTGTGTACATGCCCAGGGGTAGGTACATCTGGATGAAGCCAAACACCGTGGTCATTACCATCTGCATGGCTCCTGAGAAGAAAAAGGAGAGGTCAGGGTGAAGTTTTATTTTCTTTGTTTTCGATTCAAACAAACAGACACTGTCACAAAACTGAGATGGCAAACTTACAAAAATGCTTAAGTCAGTACAGGAGAATTACCATTGAGATTTACAACTCATTTTTCAAATAGTTGAGAGGAGTTTCCTGTCGATTTGTTTCATACAAATATTAAGAAAGCCTCCTTCATTTTCATGAGAGTCAGTTGATCATCCTTACTCTCACCAGAAGCAGTTAACTTCAACTCAGTCAAGTATATTTATTGCTGAATATCTTCCAAACACTCTCACTCACAAGCTTACCCAGTAAAGTAGGATCGCTCCTCAGAGTTGCCAAGATGTACTTATTGAGGAAGAGGGTGCAGGCACTGAAGAGGTACCATAACAAGAGAAAGGTGAAAGCCCGTATATTCAACAGCCCTTGTTTCTCCTTGTCCAAGTGGCTGGGCTTGCGGGTCCTGTGGGGCTTGGTCATGCTTTCAGGGTCAGGCTCAGACAAAAGAGGAAGTTTCACTGCCGGTGCATCTCCTTCTATCATCTTGGAGCTAAGCTAGCTAAGCTAAGCACAGGGAAGCCCAACCCTTGCCTCCGCCTGAAAGTGAAAGATTCATAAACTTGAATAAAGATGAAAGAGCTCAGTATTCATACGATGATGAGTTCTCGAAATAAAATAAACTGACAATAAACTCACTAAAAATTGCCTTTATCAATGTTGTCAAATGTCTTTCACCATAACACTTTCAGTAACAAACAATGCTTGCTCCTCATGAGCTTGGAGATTTACCAAATCCTAAGGGGTGAAAATATGATAAAAGTAAAAAAAAAAAAAAAATTAAACAAAAATAAAACCAAACTGTTGCACACATAATTCACAATAAAATAAACAGTAATAAAGAAATACGGATTTTTGTCAGTATAAATTGCAGAACCACAGACTTCATGTCAATATCTATACTCTATAGTTAATAAAAGGCTAACTTGAAATCGGAGCGAAGAATTACGAGACAAAAACACAATGAAGACACCAACGGTTTAAAGTTTAAGGATGTTTATTGCTCCTGTTGAAAGACAATGCTAGCAAATGTTCAATTGATCATCCAATCGCATTCGGTTATCTACCTGTATAAACCGATTCTGAGAACGGGCCTCTGCCATTTTTTTTAAGATTACAAGCATAATTCCCCGTTCTACGAACAGAACAGATGCGTACATTGATGGGTTGAGAGGTGCGCACCCATGAGTTGGTGCGTGCACCCATGAGTTGGTGCGTTGCTGCGTATCAAAGACAGCAGATTGTACTAATGATTTTCAAAGTCATGGTACTGTTTTTTTTATTCCACATCCTATTCAATTTCTTCATTTTAAGGGAGCGCACATTGGTCTACATGGTCAGGGTGCATGTAATGTTCTTCAACTTCCCGCAGAGATGCTGCAACATGAAGGTTAATAAGGTACGGCTTACAATAATCAGGATTTCACCGTGCTGTTTACGCCCAGACCTGGGCTTAAAGCCTCATGCTGTAGATTACCTGTCATTTACTCTACTGACTCAGCTAATAAGTGCACCGAAGACATGATTTCAACATATTTCATGTTTCTCTTATGAATGCTACAAAAAAGGGAGAAAAAAGGAAAATAGGTCTTGGTGCCATCTAAAATTTGGTCAGAAATAACGTAATCAATTTGTTTTTCTAAATATAATGTTTTAATTCAGCTTATCAGAGAACATCGGTCTATAGATGACTTCATTAACCCTTATATCATATTATTGTTAGCGCCAATAAATTATAAGAATGGGTTGGAAATCAATTAATCACTAATACAGTACAGCTATATTGTTGCATCACTTGTGTGCCAGACTGTCTTCTGTCGTTATTTTATTGCTGTGTGAAGTATAGAATTTCAGAGCTTGCAGTCAAACTTGTGTGAGTTCATCAGAGCAGTAACCAAAAAAAAAAAAGATCGAAGATAATACTGGGCTCTCAGAGCATGAAGTTACATTGTAACAATACGTGACCCAACTTTTCTTATTATAGTTTTTAAGATGCATTGGTCTGTCTTGAGCTACAGGCCTTCAAAGGTGCAAATAGACCATTGGTTCATATTTGGATTTTGATTTTAGTAAAACTATTCTTTCATATGAAACTACATATTATAAGTAATTCTTATTGACAGTTCTGGCAAGGAGTATTTTTATTTAGTTTCCTGTATAAGAAGGCAGCAATTTTATGCTTTTTCTTTTTAGCACACAGCAAGTTGTCAAAATTTATATCTGCATCCCCTACCCTAACCCTTTTTTTCTTAGATTTTAAAACTGCACAATTTCATATATTATGCAATTAATGCAGAAGCACTAGATTTGGTAAGGCTGCATTCTTCTGAAATCATTACATTTAAATTTCAATCATGTAATTTAGTTACCATTTTCACATTACACCACTTCTTAGATCTCACCAATTCCGTCCATAGTATATTGGGAACAGTATATTATAATCTAGTTTTATTATGTTTGGCACTTAATTAAAATGCAAATTGATACTCAAAGATAATCTCACTCAAAACTGACAAACATGCGTTTTGAGGAAATGAATGAAATTTATAGAGATCTATATGTATCGTGTCCTTTCATTCTATCTTTCTTTATAAATTGTCCTATTTTAAAGAAATGAATATTATAACTGTTAAAATGAGGTATAGATTGTTAGAAAGCTGTCTTAGAATTCATGCCGTAAACATTCATTATAAAAAATAATTTTTTATGTAGCCGAAATGAACCAAGCCTCTTATTTTTCCGCTTTTCACAAGTTATACTGTAACATCATTAGCATGGAGCTTGATAACATATACATCATCGATTAGATCTATGTACTGCAGAGACAGATTTAAGTCATTTCTTAAAATAAAAACAAAAATTTACACACACAAAATTCCAGCAATCCACTACAGAGAATCTAGGCTACTTCCCAGAAATTGTATGTGAATTCAATTTTAGCTAGCAACTCACTAGACAAATCCAAAGTTTATGAAAAAAAGTACAATGTGCAGAAAAAATGGACAAAATTTGAGAATGTGATCTAACTCAACAAACTGACTTCCTGAATGAAAGAACATCATTGAACATGTTTCTCCTTGTTCTATTAGAATGGAAAACTTATAAGTAACCATTTTCAAAGTTGTCAAACCCGTTTGCGCCTATGTATGATCCAAGTTAATGTACCTCTTTGGCCTGAGGGGTGACAAGGATATAAATATTACTTAAATCTCTTTTATGGACAATAGATCAAGATCTAAAAAAAGACTAATAATAGCAATAATGAATAAAAGTCAAGTGGATGGATAGAGCCAATACAGAGCATGACAGTACTAAATATCCAGCGCTCAGTTCTACATGCCAATTTCTTATCTGAAGTTCATAAAAATGAAAAATCATTATGTTGACGTTATAAACTTGTAACATACCTTTCTGAAAGGCGAGAAACGATACGTAAGAAATTACATCGATTTCGGGTGTAGCTTCAATAACACACCATCCACGTCTTCAGACAGCTAGTTGCCATTGTCAAGGGAAATCACTCTCGTTAAAAAGAAATAACATTTCGCCGGTTGGCCACTCTAGAAACAAACGCCGTGGATAAAGTGTAAAGAGTCACCTCCCTTTAAATTCTGTTTCGCCTAGTGACGAGTGTGATCGACTCCTCGGTCTGATCGAATGGTGCGGTGTGAGGCAATTTTTTTCCCTTTCTACTTTGTATTCATGCTTTTTTTTAAGAATAAAAGAGTTGTTGCTTTTTACCCGTCCTTCAACGGACTCCTAAACAACACAAGGAATGTAAATCGAACGAGAAAAAGAAGCCAGACGGGACCAACGCTCAACATTTCTATCAAGGGCGAATACAAAACAACGAACACTGAAAAGGCCCATAACAAAAATTGCGGAGAGAAAAACAGTGATTATAAAAGAAAAAGCATTCCACTACCTGAAGTGTACCCGAGACGGGTTTATAAATCAAAACAAAAAGTACCTTCTAAATAGAAACATAACATTTTTTGTGGGTTTTTTTTTATCTGTTCCTAATCTACCCTTCCCTTGCCTCTAGGCAATCCTCAACACGACGAAATTGCACAAGAACATCATCATTCATTCATCTATTCATTAATTAATTAATTTGTTCATTCATTCATTCACTCTTTCATTGACTGCCATCGTATAATATGCCCCTGAGTGTTTGTGACACTCTTTACGGGGCGGGGCATCCATTCCTTCAAGGCAAATGAAGCCCATAGAGCTGGAGCTCATCCCGGTTTCGGTAGCGTGAAGCGGAACAGACGATTTTTGCTTCATCTCCTAGGCAGGAAGCTAATCTGTCGTAGGTTTACTACCCAAGCAGAATATGCCGGTACCGGTACCCAATTCACACCTGGGTGGGGAGAGGAGGAAAAATGGTGTAAATTGTCTTTCCCAAGGATATAACACAGTCAACTCCCGGATTCGAACCCAGGACCATTTGATTAGGAGTCCAACGTTCAAACCATTCGGCCACCGCGCCACATAGGGAGATCCATTAGAGACAGGATAAAAAGGGCTTTAAAAGCCTGCTTTCCCAGGGCACCTGCTATGGACTGCATGTCTTGCCTTGGCCCGTTCAAATTTTCCAAAAAGCCGTACTTCTGACGGGACTCCGCCGGTGCTGACTGACTGAAGTAGGTTATTTTACGTCGGTTTTCCAGTCCTGGATGCTAACAGGTCTGATATCGCCGCCGGACCGCCGGTGCTGGTTTACTGGAGCAGAACTTGTACGTGGTTTCGGAAATACTGGAGCAGTGGCAGTGCTAAAGCCGATTCTGAAGAAGTGTCTTCGGCTTGCTTGTGCCCTGCATTCTACCCAAGATATCTGCACATACAGAAGAAACACAGAGACTGTAGACAACTGAGTAATAGTAAGACTCTGTTTCCACTCTCTCCCAGTTGCAACGTACGTCCGATTTTTGTCCTACATATCTGGAGAAGATTTCTTGCACAAGTCTCCAATTTGATGGCCCGAAAGAGGTTTTCTCAGGTAAAGTCAGTCTCGCGTCACTAAGAGATTAATATTTGGCACTTCAATAGAGCCTACACGTTGGGACGACGGCAATAGAAAACACCTCAGAAAGTAACAAAAAAAAAAAATAACTGGAGACTTAAACAAGAAAGACAACCCAGCACTGGTTGGGACAGGAAGCAGGGAAGACATGTGGAGCTTCCACGAGCAATAGTCGGCATTAGACCCCAACAGACCAACAAGCAGAAGCTGTAACCTGCCAGACGGACAAGGGACATACAGAAACGCTACCGCCATTACCCGAGGGCTAAAAAAAAACATTGGGAGGAAGGCCAACCAGCTTTTAACAGCCTAACATCTGGGGGAGAAGGGGAGAGGAGGAAATTGAGCCAGCACTATAGAAAATCTCTGTTCAAGATGGCAATCACAAATAAAAAGAACTATCCAGAAGAGCACAAGGGCAAACCCTTGTGAAAGGCTTCCAGGCTTGCAAGACCGAAAACGAAAAT
Source organism: Bullina lineata (assembly GCA_039654405.1). NCBI lineage: Eukaryota > Metazoa > Mollusca > Gastropoda > Bullinidae > Bullina > Bullina lineata. The sequence goes on along the minus strand of JBDFRD010556738.1, from coordinate 32 downwards.
ACTGGACAGCAGCTAATAGATTACGATCCAGA